>SNQJ01S0131672.1:29109-39940 GCA_010110895.2 Picea sitchensis | reverse complement strand
TTACTACAAGAGGGATGTAACTATCTAAAGGTGGAATGCCACTTTTCTAATGTCTAATGTCAATAGGTGGTTGAAATTTGTAAACAATATATGAGAAAATTTCTTGGAAGTCAAATTGAATTGATTATACGAGTCTATGATAATATGTTCTAGTATGGATCCTCTTAGGAACTAAGCTTGAAAGAAATATTTAACTTGGAGTGAATATTACTTTTTAAATCTAAGGTAATATCATGTTAAGACATTTTAAAACTTTGAAATTTAATAGAAAAATATCCATGGAAGTGAAGAGCATACATGAATGAACAAACTTACTCAATTCTGATTGGTCACGAATATGCTGATAACTCATGTTCTAATATGTGGTATCATGTGTATTAGCATTGAACCAACTCACTCTAATCATATGGGAAACTAAGGACTATTACTGTGATTACTACAAGAAAGCAGTGGTATTCATAAACAACTCTTATTAAAGTTAAATATAATACAATTCTTATGTATTATATTCCATGTCATTCCATGTCATTTTCCTTGGATGAAATACATTCCATGTCATTTTCCTTGGATGTTACATGAATATGATTGTTGATGCAAGGAAAATGACATGGAATGTATTTCATCCAACCACACTACTTTGAGCATGGATGGCCCTATATCGGATTTGATTCCCAGATATATGCTTCCTTAGTTATGGCCTCGAACAAAAAATTCATTCAAAAATTCAATGATTAACATGATTATGTAATTCATGCAGGTTTTGCATTTTTCTGTGTTCTTCATTTTATAACAAGAGAAGGAAATATTCATTGGCAAGATTCATTTATATTTGGACTAGATTGACAAAACACATCTTGAAACCATTTAGTGAGACCTTGTAACGAACCTCCTGTTCGTCACAACATCAACGTCCCAAACAAGAGATTTTTTTTTTTTGTGTGTGTGTGTGTGCGTGTTTATAAGGGAAATAAGGACATCTACTCTGTGTCTCAACACAACGACGAATCAAGGTGCATGCAACAACATAATATCTAAGACGCACATCTAAAAATCTGTGAGGAATGAATGACAATCAATCGACAATAAAATAAGACTGACTACCCGCCCATCCTACCCTGCAATGGTTAGGACCTCCAAGACACATAAGCAATTCTCAAGCGCAGGTTCCCATCGATTTTAACCATTTAATGTCTTAGGGATGGCGACTATTCTGAGGAACATGGAGGTGTCTACATCCTGCCCGCCACAAGTAGACCAAGTACAACAAAATTTAATGAATGACCATGTCCTCTACAGAAGGTGCAAGTCAGAAGGACACTGACAATAACCAACCATTAGTTAAGACTCAGCATTACCTACGACTCATTTGGAAACAAGTACAGGTCAATCACTTCGTTTAATTTCCGTTAGTCGACGAGTTACCAACCCAACCTTAAAAATAAGTACATATAAATAATTGCTAATTCCCCATTTACTAAATCATAATAATTTATTGGACTTAGTCTCAAGGACCTTACCTTTTATGTGTTGTCAACATTAAATAAATTAAAATGTCCTTACAATAAATTAACCATATCATTATTTTTATACTACAATAACAAAATAAAATAACAATGATCTTACATTTCATATGTTATCAAATGCTAACATAGCATTTTTCAAAATTGCAAGGACATTACATTTACATGTTTCAAACAATAAACCACACTAACCTTACATTACAATAACATTGCAAATGGAATAACAATGACATTACTTTTTATATGTTATCTAACACTAACATTTCACTATATATTATATTGGAAAACATTACTCTTACATATTTCAGAAACAATAATTACAATGACGTTACCCTTCCAATAACAATATAATTTACAGTCATAATACATTTACTCCTTACAATACCAATTTATGTTATTCATAACAATAAAATTTCAGTGACATTTTCACTAAAATAACAATATCCTTACTTACCTTTTTGGGTTACGATAACATTGCATTAGACTAACAATAACATTACCCTTTTTATTACACTAACATTAAATTCTATTTTATATTGCAAGAACAATCTATTACAATGGCCTTATATTTACATATTACCATAATAATATATTAGAGTAGCAATCTCTTTACAAATCATAATAACACTTATGTTATCCATAACAGTCACAATTACGCTTTGTTTATATTCCCATATCATTTCAATGATAAATACAATAAATTACAAAAACAATACATTCTATAAATTAGCAAGCACAAATAAAACTAGCGGCCCAACCACTATGCCAAGTAAAACATAAAAATTAGCAAAGAGATAGCTGGGAGTGCATGCCAGGTATCAATAATCAATTTGGAAACTATAGAAAGGGGAACTGTTAGAACTAAGATTCAACTCAAAAAAATTTCTGACCACGTCATAAACATCCTTTTATAGCCATATGTCACGCTCTTGTAGAGGTAAATGTAATAAGAATCTTAAATCATATTTTTGCAGGGCGAAGGGTTACGAATTGACACAGTTACCAGGGGTGAGTTTAGGCAATTTTTAAAACAATTTACAGAGGAGGAATCAATGATTTTATGGTTCATTTCATGCCTTAAAACACTCACACTACGTTTACGATAAGGGATATGCTTTAGCCAACCAGATGTGTGCCTTAAAAAGAGATTCTCTGTCATCCCAAATTACTATCAAGTCGTTGGAGCTGCAGCAGGTAGTTCCCGAGTTTGAGGTATGCTGAAACGTAAATAGCACAAGGGAAAAGTCCGTTTATGCAGAGTCAGACGGTAAGCTGTTGCACGCGTGTTGAACCTTGACAAGGCTAGACACCCAGGTAATTTTTTTTTTTTTATGTTTGGTACAGATTTAGCCTATTCTATTTTCTTTTCTGCGAAGGTGAAGCAAACACACAAGGAAGGTAGTTTATGAAATCAATTAAAAACATAAAGTAATAAAATTGTCGTCAATGTTTCCACATGGAAATCTCGATAGCCACCATCGATTTCCAAAACATAAATGAACAAAATCTCAGGCCCAACAAAGCGCCGATCATCGACAGACATTCTTTGCATTTAAACATGGACAACCTACAGGAAGGAGGGGCACCTTCGTATGCATGAAGTGTCAAATAGAAATGAAATTTTTCCTGTACTCTGTTTGTGTGAACSAATTATCCCTTCATCATTCTCGATGTGGATCTCAGTTTTCTATTGTAAACGGTTTCGATAAAAAAAAAAACGCTGCAATAATTACACAATAGAAGGGTTTCCTTGTTTTTTTTTTAAATTTTCGAGAAAAATCCTTAGTTGTACAATGTCTCAGATGATAGTAGAGTGCGACCAAAAATAAATAGATGGGAGTGTGGTGCAGAAGCATACCATCAAGGAAATTACCCTTCCAGTCCTTGATAACTAAACAACTTCGTACCCAACACCCCGAAGGGATCCCCCTTGCGGTCATCATAGGATGAGAAAATAAACGCGTCTATTCAAGCACGAAAGGACAACAATTTATGCTTTCGCAACTAAGGTAACCTCTCTGCCAAGCACACTGGAATGGGAAAATTATAGCCCAAAAAACCCAAGTGCCTAGTAATTCATTTTTAGTAAATAAAAAAAAACAACCAGGTGAGTGTTAGAGCTACAACCTTCGCTAAGTGAGGATATCTATGAAAAAAAAGAAGAAGAAGCAGGAAATAGGCTAAATTCTATGGCTGGAGGGTTAAAGAATATTAGTCCAAGGAACGTAGAGGCAGGGAATAGAATCACAGGGTTAATTTGCCCCAGAATTTGCATTTTAAATGCAGAGAACAAGTAATTCACTGACAAACCAGAATTCAAGTGCAGAGCTAAACCCTCCGTTAATGTGAAAGTAGAGTTAAATTATTATCCGTGCATAGAAGGCCTAGCAATTTATCCATGCATGCATAAAAACGCTGTCAAAAATGCCAAACGCAAGAATGTCCAGCAAGACAAAAAGGAAAAGTAAAACGAGACTACACTAGGTAAAACATGACGAATTCATTTACAATCAATACTCAAGTCCAAGCCTAAAGCCTACTACATCCTACTCTGAAAATAAAAACCATACAGTTGCCTTATCTCCCGCCTCGAATGATGTCCGCGCGCTCTGTGTCGCTCCCTCTCGCTGACTGTCGAGACTACACCGGTACCTCCTAGCCAATGCTAGGGGTACTCTGCTTCCCCCTTAGCCCCCCGAGCCGCAAAGGGGCCACACACTATCTAGATGGTACGACTAGCTCCCAGCTCACCTCGCAAGGCCGAGCTACCACTTCTATGCAAGCTGGGAAATCCCAACTCCCCACAAGTAAATCAATCAAATCACTAATCTGGCAGTGTAACATTATGCTAACAACCGATCCCCTTACTTCCTCCTCCTTCCTCTCTTTTATAGAGTTATAGAACTTCCAAACTTTCCCTAAATCTCATTTAATTTAAGTTTTAATAAAAATCTTCTAATAAATCTCCTTTGTACAAGTGTCATCCATCCCTCACTTTCCTCCAATAATTATTTTCTTTAAATTAATAATTGTCTCATTTCCCTCACCCACCTAGAGTTACTCCTAAATTTACTCCTAGGTGTCCCTAGATTCCCTTACAGGTTTTAAATACATTCCCTAAAAATGAAGTTGCTAATTTAGTTCAATTTATAAGGTTCTTAATTGCAGATTCTTTACTAAGTTGACCTCGCTTTTTACCATAAGTTCCCCTCTTTCCCTTATTATGTTACCTCCATTCCCTAGTTTCCTAAATTTTATAATTCCTTCTTTCCCCTTTTTATTAGAGCCAAAATCGCAGTTGCACAATTTACCCTCTTTTCCTTTTATTATTAATTTAATATCTTTTTACACTCTAATTTACTTTCACAAGTTAAATAATTAATTTCTTCTTTACCTTTGATATTCACAGATTTTATTTAAGTTCTTACTCTCTTCATTTTACCCAAAAATTTATGAAGTCCACAATTATTGCTGAAGTGTTTTTGTTATTTTATTTTAAACTTTATCATTTTATCTTTAGAGAGATATTTTCTTAAGGATAGACAAAATTTTACCCCTAGAGAAGTTTTTGAATTGGAACTTAGATTATGAACTGGGCGACATTTAATTAGGGGAGTTGTTTTAAAATTTCTTAAAGTGTTGAATGTATTAGGGCCATCTAGGTTCGTTCCTTTATCATCCTCAACGCGACGTGCCCTTCAGAATGCACTATGTGCTCCAAGGGTGTCACTTGTTGGACAACTAAGAGGGGGGGGGGTGAATCAATTATTACCATGCTTAAACAATTATAATTCTTTTAAACTATTTGCAGAAACAATGAATGATGTTCACAATAATGCAGGGAAATAAACAATGGCACATTCAGCATCAGTCACATATATGAGAAACACAGAGATAGATATTTCTCGAGGAAACCCAGACAAGGTAAAAAACTCTTTTTCTTTATATGATAAGTAATAGTTACATTCTTTAAATTATCATACATATGAGAACCAACTCATAATGAGGCTACAACCTTAGTTTTTCAAGCTACTACTTGTTGAGAGCACCAACTCTCTGTTTTCTCCAGCACCCACTAGAAGGAAGCACGAACTCCCTAGTTTCTCTATCACCAACTAGAAGGAAGCACCAACTCCCTAGTTTCTCTAGCACCAACTAGAAGGAAGCACCAACTCCCTGAGTGTTTCCAGCACCAACTGGATGGGAGCACCAACTTTCAATCATACAGGCACCAACCTGTATAACAGAGAACAAGAGTTCTCTCTTGCACTACCTTGCCACCCTAGTTTCTCTAGCTGCAACCAGATGGAAGCTACAAACCCCTATGTTCAAGCACCCACTTGAACCTATGAGGACAAAAGTTCTCCCTAGCACCTCCCTACCACCCTAAAATATAAATTCCTTGTTAATAAAACTTATTACAGTGATATAAAGTTATTCAATGTCTTACTAGCCTTGTCATTGTTTTGTTACATTGCTTTGCCTTGTCTGCATCAGTGTCTTCTGCACACCCCTTGCACTTTTTGTTCCTCTGCCTTTCATGCTCTATTCACCATATCCATTTAATGCACCATTCCTCAACTGTGCATTTCTTCTCCTACGCTTTGTCTCCTTGCACACCCCTGAATTATTCTGCACAACGACAACCCCTATCTCTTTTTTTTTCTAGCACACTTATAGTCTATGTGGTCTTTGTGCATGCAATATTCGCAATGCCTTTGCATGCTCACTCCATGCCAAATTCTTCCACATATTTATTTCTCTTCATCATCATCATCGCGACTCTTCAACTTCTTCGACAGTTTTTCCCACACTTTCAGCAACACTGGGTGTTCTGTCTAGATTTCTCAGCTTCTCTGGCAGCTGAGGCTCTTCGTCTTCTCTGTCTTCGACGAGCTTATTCTTTCTATTTTCAGCTACAGACTTCAATGCTCATCCACCTGTTAATCCCTCTAAGAGTTGTCTTCCTTCACTGGACGAAGCTTGGAGACTCTTCATCTCCTCTAGCGATCACACAGAGTCTCCTCGAATCTTCTGGAAAACACCATCAATGGTTTCTAGTAGTTTCACTGTGTTGGATCAACACTATCCCTCCGATCATGTTCAACTTCATCTGCACCGTTGGATTGAATTCATGGAAACTTGTGTTTACTTCCCCATTTTGCATTTTGGAATTTTGGGATCACTATGGTGAAGCTTAAGACCTATAGCTTCTTCCTCCATCTTCCATCGATGTGCCCAATGGTTGTGACCACGTGCTTATGCATAAAGCTCTTTCATGATTTCACATTTTTGTGAGTCTGTAGATGAGGCATATTGACTCTCCAAGTCGCGATCCCCGAAACCCTGAAATGGAGCTTATCTGAACTGACTCCTTCCATTATCGTGACCACCGACGGCGACCACAGGCCTAAAGTATTTCTCAATTTCTCGTTTCGGCATTTCAGGACTCCTGTGGTATTGTTTCTTTCCTCTCCAAGCTGCAATTCGTGAAACTTCGAGATGGAGATCGATCAATGGTCCAAAACACACCTTGATCTGACGGCTAGGATTAAATTGCGATTTCTCTTTTCGTTCTTCCTTAGATGGAGGTGCTCATCACTCAAAGTCACGATAGGTGAAACTCCGAGATGGAGCTGGATCAAAAGTCCAGAACACACCTTGATCTGATGGCTAGGATTAAATCACGATTTCACATATCACAATTTTGACATTCCTGTGGTGAATGTTCTTTTACATCTCCAACTCCCGATCCGTGAAACTCTGAAATGGAGTCGGATCGACGGTCCAAATCGCACCTTGATCTGACGACTACAATTAAATCATGATTTTGCATATCACAATTTCGATAGGTGAGAGGTTGGAGCATTTCTAAACTTTGACTTTCCAGTCAGCGAAATGTTGATCTGCGTCCACGTGTCCTACCCGTAGATGGACGGTCCTCCCTCTTTCAGGATTTTGTATACCCGCTTCTCCTTACACTTTAAAGAATGTGCAGGTTCTTCCTGATCCAATGATGGTCGGATCTTACGCTCAGATCTGACGCCTAATATCTATCCTCCATCTTTGCGCTCCTCCTGTCTAGATTCAGATCTGACAATTATCAGGAATTGTGAATGGGATCCAACGATCAATGTCACTTCTCCCCCCTAGCTTACGCATCCTCCTTAGAAGGATTTCTAAGTGTCAAAGGCCTCGTCCTTTGATCTAATTGTGATATTGAGTACGCTATCTCTCTTGAGCTTTAGCAATGAGTTAACCTCATCCTTGGTGCACACCTATGCACTGCATTCGACTCTGCACTAATTCCTCCTGAGCTTACTTTGTTCCTATTAAACCTGCCAACAATCCTCTGCACTATCTCTTCTGAACTTATCGAGATTTCTATGCAATGTCTTCCTAAAATACTTCTGATTCCCATCTGTCACATTCTTCCTGTACTCATGCCATCTTCACTGTTGTACTTGCCATCAATGACAAGCATACATTTCTTGTTAAACATTTTCCAACAATATCCCCCTTTGGCATTGATGGCAACTAAGGCACCTGAATTATTTACTCCCCCTTTGACATCAATGTCAAAGAGAACATGCTCCCCTTGAGCTGTGGCAGTATTTTTAGGAGTTATCAGATATTAAGACCAACACAAACTCCCCCTAACAGGAAGGACTCTCTTATTTGAGGCCTGCAAATATTTGTTTTTCTGATTCTTGGACCTGTTCATCCTCATCTTCCGCTGTATCCTCTGTAGAATACTCAAAATTGCTCACCTCTCTTACTCAGACTCCTTCATCAACCTTTTCTTCTCATGAGTGGATGACTCCCCCTGTCACTGTTATCTCTCTGCTTCTGACTCTTTTCCCCTTTTAATCCTAAAGGTTAACTTTCCTTGACAAGGTCTTTTCTCTTGTTATCTCCACAGAATTTCATGTATATTATTTTGTACATCAGAATGTTGTTGTTGTGAATGTCATTGTCCTACTTGAACACTGTGCAATTGTAGCTTGTACATTTTAAATAGCCCTTAGATCTCCCCATTGAATCTCTTCAATCTCTATTACTGCAATTTCATTTTTCTTCCATGATGCATTCAATTCAGGGCTTTTATTTCCATATTCAATCACAAGAAAAAACTGCTACACCGACTCTCATGGATGCTTTTCTTTCTCACAAATGAAGGACCTGTATTAGGTTTCTTAGGAGCACTGATTTCTACCTTGTTGAGTCCAATACCGGATTTTTCATTTGGTGATCTTTGGCTATCCAAGATCTTATCCAGGGTCATGGACTTGTTTAAGAACTTGCTTTGGGTGTTTGCCTTCTCAACCTTCAAGACTTCTACTTCTAGCTTATGACATGGTACTTCTCCTACTTCATCCATGGGGCAAATGCTAACTGAACATGATTTTATTGTATCTGAATCTTCTTCTTTACTTGCAAGGGAGGACTCAATTTCAACATCATTAATTTTATTTATACTTTTATTCACCACTTGTCTTGAGTTTATATTTACCTTACATTCTTTGGACTTGAGCATCTCTTCACTGCCTCTGTCACACTTTTGGCTTGAACTGAGTGAATTATGTTTTAGACCATCCACAAGAAGAACGTACTGGGCATCTCCTTTGTCATTACTCAAACTCACCATCCCTCTATCCTTGATTTTACCTGGTTCATCATTTTCAAGGATCACATGTTCTGTTTTGATTTTACTTATGGACAAAATCTTATCCATTTCTCCAGTCATGTGCTTGCAACATCCACTTTCTATATTCTCGGATGCCTTTTGTTTTTGAATTGAAAGTGCTATATCACATTTTTCACTATCTTTCCTTTTCCATGTGCTGGCATTTTTATCTAATAACTTTATCCTTGGATCTGCTTTGTAATTATTCAGATTGCAGTTTGCATCTTTGTGGCCAAATTTATGACAATTATAGCATTCAATCTCATTGTTCAATAAGTCAAAGTTGTTGCAACGTTGTCTACTCATTGACTATTTATTACTTCTTGACCTCCTTAGTTGTATGTCTCTAGAATTAGTTTGGAAATTTGCAATATGTGATGGTTTGTTACTTGGCCATATCATTCTTTGTTGAGGCAAATATTTATTCCTTTGAAATATTAATTTCTTATGTCTAAGTCTTAAGGAAAAATTTACAGCTTTGTGACCAAAGTTAGAACAGTAGAAACAATATCCATAGAAAAATTCCTTGTACTTGGAAAATGATTGTCTTCTTTGAGAAAATCAATTTCTTCCATGCTGGTGATGTCCTTGAGAAGGGAGTACATTATTTCTTTGTTCTACAGATTTAGTCCTGACACCTCTTTCTTTACTCGTCCTGGGCGACTTATTGTCTTCCTTTGTTTCTGAAGGTTTGTGGTTGTCATTGGTTGTATATTTAGCAAACTTGATGGGTTCTTTGTTCCTTGGCTGACCACTACTTGATCCCTCTTCAAACCCCAAACTAGTTTTCAGATTTGGATTTCTTTGCTAATTCATAATGGTGGTTAATCCTTCTGAGGATTTGATATTAGACAGATTTTGATGATACAAGGTTTGAAACTTCTCCATCTCTTTCCTAGTTTTCACTACTTCTTCTTCCAAGGCTTCAGATCTTGCCCTCTTTTCTGATAGTTGATGTATCAGAATATCCTCGATTTTCCTTGCCTCTTCCAATTCCACTTTCAATAGGGAAAAGTCTTCATCAGGTTGTTTACTATCTTTCTCAAACTATATCAACAATTGTTTTTACTTTCTGTTCTTGATTCTTAGTCTGTCAATCTCTTCTAGTGCACTGATCAATTCTCCTTCCATATCAACCACAACTTCTTCATCATTCTCTTCATTGCCTTTTCTTTCATTATCATAATCCTCTTTGGCCATAAGCATGAATTCATTTACTTTATCTTCACATGAAAAATCACTATCGGTGTCTTCTTAGGAGTCATCATTGTTTACACATAAACTCTTCTTCTTATCAAATTTTCTTGATTTGTGCTTCTCTTCATCTTCAGAGTTTTGATCATGTTTCTTGTGTGGACATTTATTTTCAAAATGACCTATCTTACCACAGTTGAAACATTTGAAGGGCAACTTACCTTGGTACTTGCCTGATCCTTTCTTTAATCTTCTCACGAATTTTTCTTCAATTTCATCAGGCTCACAATCCTCATTCTTATCTTCTTCAAATGATGCTTCTCTAGAGGTGGTTTTATCTGTAACTATCCTCATTTCATATGCAGCCAATGTTCCTAGAAGTTGATCAAAAGACAAAGTCTTTATATCATTAAGTTCTTCTATAGCTGAG
>SNQJ01S0131672.1:8205-25828 GCA_010110895.2 Picea sitchensis | reverse complement strand
CATATCATCTGTCAATCACATCATAATCAAATATATAAGGTCCAACATCAAAAAGGGTCCAGATCACTTGCGAGCAAGTGTCCTCAAAGAATAAGTGTCCTCAGTGTGCCAGAGCGGGATGTTACACCATTTAACTTGACTATTGATTCATATATTATGTGTTAACACCTCTTTCTTTTAATATTGTGTAGTATGTTTGCAGGACTGTTCTTTCGAGCTTTCTAAGATAAGGTTTGTCATGGAAGTGGTGGAAATTTTTAGGAATGGAATTTGATTGGGCCCATCAAATATGATTAATATTTTAATATAATCATTCATACTGACATTGTTGAATGTGAAATAAACAAGTATAAATATTTTGATACTTCTATGCCCAAAGGTGATGCACATTTAGCAAATGTGTGTCACAAGATGACACAATAGATATTTTCATATGCACAATGAAGGTAAAGCCACAAGATGACACAATAGAGATTTGCATATCCGCCATGTAGGTTTCTCATGGAAGTGGTGTGGTGGAAAGTTATGGGGATAGAATTTGATGGGAAAATTGTATGTCATTGATTAATTTACTCTTCAAATATGATTAATATTTTTTATAATTGTTAACTATTTTTTTTTAAGGATAAAAACCAGCATTATAGTTCATAGACTTATCAATTTTGAAATTCCATCCCCGGTGGAAACGTTCATACTAGCATTTTTTAATGTGAAATAAACAATTATAAATATTTTGATACTTCTATGCCCACAGGTGATGCACATTTAGCTGATGTATTTCACAAGATGATGCAATAGAGATTTTCATACCCACACTGAAGTTAATGCCGTAAAGATGACGCACTGAATGTGAGGTCACGAAGATGACGCATTGAATCGAACCCATCGAACATGTGAAAAGGTGGACATGAAGTTTTACGACTTCATGTGAAAGGGTGGACATGAAGTTTTACGACTTCATGTGAAAAGGTGGACATGAAGTTTTACGACTTCATGAACTTCATTAAAATATATTTTACTTTTGTTAACATGTGAGTCATTTCCAATCATAATATGGAATGATATTCTAATTAAAGATGGAATGGTATTCCATCTTTAATTATTCGTTCATGATCGACTTTGGACATTTTCCATTTTCTAACTTTTTTTTTTTTTTTGATTGAACTTCTATTAATTTTATGCGCACTGCACATACCAAATGACTATATTGAGAACTTGTGACATCTGACTGGTAGTCTTGAAAGTGAGCATGAGTATCATTTTGATGGGTTTCTTGAAAAAAATATCTTTTCAATACAATGGATCCTCTTTCATATATAAAACCATTATCATCAAAATCTTCTAATAGCCTCATCTTTTGTTCCATGCATCGCATCAATTAATATTTCACTTTTTCAGTGTTGTCTACAGGTGCAACCATGGCAAAAACATCTCCTGCAAATAATTGGATATATTGGAGAACAATTCATTCGTGTTATATTATCACACAAGTTTGTATCTACAAGTTATTTGAAAAAATTTAAACATAAAAATTTTACCTTCTCTAACAAGATCAGAAACTCTATCGCCATCAACTGACACTATAGTTTAATTTGATTCTATCTCTTCTAAGCTTGAAAGTGGCATTTTCCCTTTTACATTAAGTTCAATATGTCTCCAAGATTTAACATATCCTTCATTTTATTTCTCGCAAATATCTATGGATTCTGAGTCGTCTATGCAAACTGAACAAAAACAAGAGTCATTTCGTCTATCAAATACAAACCCATTTTGAAAATGTTTTGTTTTAACTGAATGTATTTTTCTTGTCCCAGGTATTGTACTAGCATCATACGAGATTGATCTATTTACATCTTCGATTCCAACATGCCAAAAATACTTACACAAGACAAGAACTTGTTAACTTGAAATCTCTTAAGAAAATGATTGAAGATTGAATATAAATTTGAACACGTTCAAATTTATACATCCTGTGTACATACATGTAACATTTATATATAGATACACCTGCGCACATCCCTTGAAGGATTATATTCATGGCTTAGCACCATGTTGTACCATTCAACAACTTGTTCAGTGGATTCAAATTGATCGTCATGGGGGTTCAACTGATACCTTTGAAGTGCTCATTTTATACATGCCCCTGCACCATCGCGTTCTCCTTTTCCATGACCAGTCTCAAAAAAATTTCAACAATGTGTAATATTTAATTTTTTATGAAGACGGCATAACCAATAGCATGATCGTGTATATTTGAACCGACCCACACACCCATCGAACCATATCCAATGTCGATCGAATATGATTTCACGTTCTTTCAATGAATCATAAACTTTATCAAAACAATGTTGTACATAATGTGTGTGGTGTGTTTGATCATCACTTATATAAAAGTGGTATTCTTTAATAACATGTCGATTGTCGTTGGTTCTTTCTATGTTTGGAAGAATCCATTGAGAATGTCTATATAGAATGTGGAAAAATATGGTGACTTGATCAGAATGATAATATTCACTCTATATTTCTTTTTGTGTAGCGAATGTGTAATTCTCTAAAAAATCAACTACAGACATAATTGTCCCTGGTGGAAACACTTCATGGGATTGTTTGAATTGTAGATCTTGCCATCGAGCTCTATGTGAATGCTTGGTGTATTTATAGATTTCTTCCTCAAAATTCTTCAAAAACTCTATCAAACAGATTTTATCTACCTTCAAATTAGGCCTTTTGGAAACAACATTTGAAGAATGTGGAGTCGTGCTGCTAAAATATTCATATCTCTTCCAATTGACTCTTATATTAGAAAATGATTGAACATTCATATCAATATGATACTTTGAATGAAACAAACTTAGGTTTCCACAACGATCACATTTCTTTCTACCAACACATTTTTTTTTTTGTAAAATAAATCATCATCTTCTCTTTCACATAGAATTTTAGATATAAAAACACGGACTGTGGAAGGAGGAGGTGAACCTCACCATAAAGTTTTACCAAAATCTAAAAAAATGTCATAATACAACTGGAAATCCACATGATAATGACAACAACACATGTCACGGACAGTGATGGGTCTAACAAACCATGGTTTTTGTTGCACAAATGTATTGATGGAAATTTTAACTTCTTTGTGCTCTTCTTTGAAATTATTAAAAAACTCTATTTGTGTCATTAGAAATATAAGTTTTGGATGTTCTTCATATTGATTTCATGCTATTCTTCGATGCAACACATCCCTTGTATGTGGTGAAACACAAGATTCTTCCAATCAACAATTACGAGCCAATTCTTTAACATTTTATGCAAGTCTATCTTTGTAGGGTTGTCTAGAAATCACTGTCCAACAAGACAATTCATCATTTACATCTATTTGGAAATGAAATTTACTATGTTTGTGCAATGTTTTTCTTGACGTTCCCAATTTTTTTTCCATGTGTAGTGTCAAATGATGTTTTATATTTCTCCCTGAAACAATTGTTGTTTGTAACATTTTACGTGCAACACGGACATCTTCTTTTCGAGATTTTCCAAAAGCTTTTAATACACTAGTTATATTGTTAAAGACATTCTATTGTACCTTTGTATCCTTTGTTGACTTTTGAATACCTAATAATGATGTAGCTTCTTTTAACTTTCTTGACTTCAATAAGGAAAGTAAAAGTTGAGCTTGTATTTTTACTAATTCATCTTTGAAATAAATAATATACATATTCTTAGTTCAATATCTTATATAATGCTTAGCTTTTTTCTTCCCAAATTTGTCAGTATCAACATTTTCTAATATTTCATCATCAATGTTGATAGATTCTCCAGCATATTTCAATTTAAAGTTTATATCAAAAAACATAACCTGAACACAAATTTACTAAGTTATATATACTTGAGTGTTCATCTTGTATTAATCTTTAAATTTATGTACACATACCTATAGGTGATTCGTCTTCTGATTCAATTTCAGTTTCAACGTCTTCTTCGACATTATGAGACAAATCTATTTATGATTTTTGAAAAACATCAAATTGTAATTACAATCAATTATATTATTTACTATATTTTTAATTTGAATTCTATACTTTGAATTTTGTACTTTCTGAATATAGTCCCAATGTGTGTTGTGTGCTCAATCATCATATGTGCATGCATACTTGGTTGAACTTCTTCTTGTCGAAAATATCTATTGACATTATCATTGTTTCTTTCTTCAATATTTGCCATTATCATTGTTTCTTTCTTCAATATTTGCACATTCTTGTTTCTTTCTCTGATAAAATCTTTCCTTTGTTCGATTTGGAGAGTATCATATCGAGTGCGATCATATTTTATCTTGCGTAAACTTTTGTTTCCCATGACTTTTATAGTTATCTGTAAAAGATATGTTCAACAAAGACTTCACCTTGAAAAATGCTCAACATTTATCTTTCAACATATAAATTGTTATTCCAATAAAAATTTGAACAAACATCATTTTCATTATTCAACAAAAACAAAAAAGATGATTCAAAACTTTGTTTAAGTGCTCTAGAAAACCACCATGTATCAATATTGATCATTCGATTAAGTCTATGGAACATAGGGGATAAATAAAGAAATAAAAGAATACAGAGCTGCAATCAGCAATAGAAATGCTTTGAAATCCCTATGTTCGAGCTTATATCTCTCTTTTCATTCGATGAATTGTGTTAAATGTGTTAGAATGAAAGCCTATTTATACAATTTGGTGTGAAAGAAAATGATACGGCGTGTCGTTTCATTTTTTTCGATGATCAAAATTCTTTCGATAGTCTTTCGGCCAAAAGAATAGTTTTTCAGCCGAAAGACTTGGAAACCGTTCAATTTTGATGGTTTCCATTAGATTTTAGTCTTTTGACCGAAATATTATGTTTTTGGCCGAAATATTATTTCGATCGAAAAAAGGAAATTGGGACTGAAAGCTAAAACCAGAGTATTGCCTCAAGATTAATTGAATTTCGGAGGTTGCAGACTCCTACAAATACTGAGAATTTGGTTTTGAAAATGACACCAACATTTCCAAAATTGAATCTACATTCAATTCCTATAATTTGTTTTCATTTTCTTTATTTTTATCTAATTTTATTTAATTTAAAAAAAAATCACTACATAATATTTTCAGTAGACATTATGATTTGGTGAAATCAAATATCGGTATCTCTAAAAATATACAGTAAAAAATTTGGAAAAAAATATATTCATAATTACTAAGTTGTTCTTTTCAAAAGGGTATATTTAGATTTTAGTTTTAAGTAAAAATTAAGATAGATACAATGTGTAGAAAAACATGTGTTTAAAATATGCAACGTTTTCAGCTTGGTCAACTTCAAAAAATTCTAGAAATTATAATATTCATCCGTTAGATTCAAAATTATAGTCATAATAAAATAGAGTCTTTGTAGATTGTTGGAGTATATTTTGTTTTTTAAAAACATAAGTTTAATAATATATACATTGTTGTAGAAATAAGTAACTCATTATCATTCATTTCATGTTTAAGGAACATACTGTTAAATAATTGTCAAATTGACATATCAAATCGTGATAAAAAAAAATGAAAAATAGTCATTGGAAATCTAACACAATTATTCACAAGTTTTGTTTTTACCATAAAGTGAAATTCTAAATAAAAAAGATACTTTTGTATGTCGGAAGTTGAATAAATTGTGAAAATACAGTTGTTTTTCTCATAAAACATGCAAAAGTGTAACCCATCTTCATGATTTCACCCTATCATGTTTTCAAAGTGTGAATATCAATTTTAAAAAGTGTCAATATCAAATCTAAAAATGTGAAAATGAGATTTTCGAAGAGTTCCAAAATGCTAATTGAAATTCTGAAAATGTTAACTTTGATCCGAAAATGTTAACTTTGATACGAAAATGTTAATTCTGAAAATGTTGTGGTGGATATACACATATAATGGTGACCTAAATCAAATAGATTTGAACAAGGCACATCATTTGCAAGAATAAATTAATATATCTAGTTGGGCATACAACATTTTATTTATGTATCTACATGTGACATCAAGATTAAAGAGAAGAAAATTAGAAAAAATAATTCGTCATTGCATTGAGGAGTTATACATTTCATAAATATTTCAATGAGCGTATAAAAAGGTTCCATACATATAAAATAAAGATTGAGTAAGTCTATCACCATATCTTCAAACACTATAACTCTATATTATCATATAAATATTCACAAAACCCACATCCTCTTCTAATTGAGAACATCATAGTTCACCTTCAATAGTTTTAACTCAAGCTATAGTTAAATAATGTCAATCATTGATACAAGTTATTAACAATCACTAGTTTAAAAATTATTTTCTCAAATAAAATCTCATACATCAACATCACTCTCAATTTCTTCATTATCTTGATTATGTTCCATATCCTTATGTTTTTCGTATGCTTTAAGCATTGCAAATATCTTTCCATATAGTTTTTTTTTTATTTTTTATTTCTCTTCATCACAAGTTTGATGACAATGCCCATTTAATGTGATTTACATCCATGAACATCACACCTAATAAGGGTTTCACCTTGGAAAGAAGTCTCAATTACAGTTCTTTCCATTTAAAATAGAGAACCTTGTGGAATTTACCAAGCTACCATTGATGAAACATTTTATAAAAATAAAATAAATGCAAATAAAATATATTTGACAAATCAATTAACTTTGCCACTGTTTTACCATCAATTATGAGAAATCAAATATATATGAGACAAATTGCTATTTTGAATTCCAAAATTATGAAATATATATATATATATATATATATATATTATAATCAAAGTCTGAATAGTAACACTGTAAAATACATAAGTTCCACATCCATTTTAGGTTGATAACAAAAACAAAGACATTTAACTCCAAAATTCTAGACTTTAAGCCATCTCTTTAGAGTAGATCACTTCATACATGAAATTCAAACCTGCAAAAAAACAGATTTCAAAAATAAAAAATTACAATTCAAGCATTCGAAATAATACAGAATTCAAAAATTGTAATTGTAATTGTGGATAAGGTCTCAAATCCTTGAGGTGAAATTTTCATCTATTATTGTGTTCTTGGTAAAACAAATTGTGTTATAGAGTTAGATAATAATATGAAAATAAATATAGAACTGTGTATGAAGATAATTCACAAATCTCCATGTATTAAGTCATTCTTTCAAAGAAATACTTATCTCCTTGTGGATAAAGTCCAAAATCCTTCCAGAAATTCTCCTTGTGGATAAAGTCCAAAATCCTTAGATGTAATTCTCATCCCACATGTTGTTATTTGACCATATTTACACATCAATAAAATATTAATCTCCTCGGCATTTAAATACTTCTCATCTTCTTCTGCAGTGGTTATATAATCAAATTTCATGATGCCCTTTCAAACTAAAGGACTTATAAATCTCCATATTAAGAAATTCTTCCAAAAAACTACTTATTATCTAAAAAAGTTCAGGAATGGATGTTCTCATATAATACTACACCATTCTTGGACAAGAAAGCGAGGACTGCAATTGAGGAAAATTTAAAAACTTTCTCTTTTCTGATGTGGGATAGAATCTGTTCTCAAATATTCAAACATATTCAAGTTCAAAATTAGGTGTTCATCATGATTTAACCTTAAATACGTTTGAGTGTACACCATTTAATACAATGAAAAACTTATCTAGGGGTTCTATATAATTCAAAATAATTGAGGAAAGGCTAAACTATAAATTTGAGAAAACAAAAAATTCATAAAAGTCAAGAACATAGATTTATGAATCATCCTGAATGGACACATCCTTTCCTAATTTGGGTGCTTCCTCAATCCCAATATCTCTTCCAAACACACTCTCATGTACTCTCTTCTCCACATTAGCCTATATAACACATTTCAAATTTGAAAATTTAATAAATTATATTCAAACAATTATATAACAGATTAAATTTAAATGATTTTAAGACATTAAATGATACCTATGAAGTCCCACCCACTTCAAACTCTTCCAATGAGAATTGAGATTGTAAATTCTAACCTTGTATAATATCTATTGCAAACTAATGTTTAGAAAATAACTGAAAATATACAATGGCAAATACAAACCTTATAGAGAGATTTTTCACCTGGAAACCCAAACCGAGAAAACCAGTATATATTATATTCATACATTGTGTTAGATTGTTTACAATACAATATACATATAGGATCTAGCAGCATCCAAAACCCTAACCCAATGACCTGGATTAGTCCAAAACCCTAATTCCTTAACCGGAAATAGAAAACCATCGGCAAAAAACCATGTGCCGAAAAACCACCTAAATATAATGCGGTCCCGAAAAATGTTGTCCCGGTGCGAAAAAAAAAATTGGGGGTGCTGCCCCTCAACCCCTGCACCCCCCCTACGCGCCTGACGTAGACGCTCAAACACTACTTCTTGTGCAAAGAATATAACACATACCCAACATTCTCCCACTTGTTGTCTTCTTTGCACACAGGGGGTTATAGGGTTACATAGTCAACAATCCAGGGCAGTAATGCCCATGTGTTGGCAATTCGCGCACCTCGGAGCACGATCGCCCTCACCAGGACCTTCTTTCCTCCGTGGCCTGAAGAACTCAAAGGTTCTTCTGATCCCCTATCGGGAATCCTTCGTACCCACAGTAATTCTTCTCCTCGCATGATCCCCCTTCCTTAATTATCAGAGGATCGGAACTCGCGGGCTCGCAAGTTTAACAGTCGAGCGCTATACCCTCAGATCCACGAGATCCAATGTCTTTGGTCAACGCTGACCTTCCCTCGTCGCTATCGGGACTTCGATCTATCGTGACCTCGCCTTTCGCGTCACCGAATACTCGGTCCTCTCACTCCCGATACCCGATACACCGAAATGTCGATATCGGAGCTTCTACACTGTCGCGATCTCCCCACCTCGCGTCCTCATGACTTCGCTTCTCATGAGCTCAAATGACTCCCTGCTCGATTTCTGATACCCAAGACATCGAACTCTGATCTCTGACCTCGTGACTTCGTGGGTTCTGATTTCAACTCCTCAACCCCTCTCTTACGAGATCCCGATAAGCGATCCCGCGAATACTCCGACGTCTCTGATTGATTGGATCAACACTCCGATGGCTGCCAACTTTAAATTCCTTTTCCATTCTTGTCGTAACCTCCTCGCCCTAGATGAGATCTGATGATCTGTGGAACTTCGTGAAACCTCCTCCAAAAGGATTTCGACCGTCCATCCCCTCTGTACGCAACCCACGAACACACAGTGTCCCTCCGCGAGACTCGTTCGTCAACCTACGACGCTTCCGTTCAATCTGCTCACGCAACTTCACTGCACTTCCCTTCAACAAATTTGAAGGCCTATCCCTCCTGAACTTCGACGACTTCAATTCCCTTAGGAAGAAGTTCTTGCATGCACTCCTTGCGACAATTCTTCAAAACATGCTAAGTGTTGAAGTCTTCAATCCTTGCGCACTCTTGCAGCAGAAATTTTATCTCTCTTTGCTCAGAATCGCAACTCTCAGATTTTGTCCAGCCTGCGCACACCTTGCATGGCTCTGGTGCCAATTATCCACTTCTGAGAGCTTAGAACAAAAGTTCTCTCTTCTTGAACCCCTCTGTCAATGCACTCCTTGCGAACGATTCGACTGCACTCCTTGTAGGAATTCTCTAGTTCAAGATAGAGAAACAATTGAAACTAACTCCTTGTTCTTCTAGACTTCACTTCAACCATGAAATCACATACACAACATATAAAAGAAAATGTATGACAAGAAGCAAACATTCATGAGCATAATATCAGCAATACACAGAGAGTAACACAACCATGGAATTGAATCAAAGTTTTCTTCTATTAATTCAATATCTGTGCATGGAAGTTCTTCATACAATTATTTGCTTGCTCTCCTTCTCTCCTGCTTCTTCAATAATCCAGAATTATGATACAATATACAAAGGAGGGTGTCTATATCCTGTTTCCCTCTCGATCTCTTAGGCTATCAAATCTAGAATTAAATGTTCTATCTACTTTACATTAAATCTTTTAAATGCCTCATCTACCTAAGGACGTGAGCTATCCGCTCAAGGTCCATTTAAAATATACAAGTGCACTTCATTAACTCTACACATTAATGTTTGGTGCAACAAATATCAGGGTGTTTTCAAAATTGGTGCTGGCGCTGTCCAACTATCTTTTCTGCTTCCGTGCTGGCTCGCTTGTCGTGGGTGATGCTCCTGCATCATACTCCCTGGCTTGAAACAATTTCATGGGCTCCTGTACATGAGATCCTACATGGTCTTTCCATGCTTTTGGATAACTGCTTCAGTCTCCCAGCTGGCGTCTTCCACTGGGTGGTTCTTCCATTTGACCAGATACTCAAAATACTGCTTTCGCCTGGTCTTTCTACCCACTTGTTTGTCCAGTATGCACTCCATCTGCAGCTTTTCTGCTACTAGCATCTGCTTCTTCCATTGGATCACTGGCTCCTCATTTCCAGTGTCTATTTCTCCAGCCTTGTATGGATATAAGTCTACTATGTTGAATATCGGAGATATCCCAATATCATCCGGTAGCTCAATCTCATAAGCATTCTCTCCGAATTTCTTCAAGACCTTACATGGCCCATTTTTCTTAATTTTGAGCTTATTATATGTTCCCCTTGGGAACCTTTCCTTCCTCAAGTGTACTAGAACTAAATCACCAACTTCAAATTGAAGTTGTCTCTGATGCTGATCTACTCTGCGTTTGTACTCCTGATTTGAATCCATCAGTCGCTGCTTCACCCTGCTGTGAAGTTCCTGCATCGCTTCAGTGAATTCCTCTGCACTAGCACTGCTAGTCGCAGTTTGTTCTGAATCTTGCAATTCAGAAACTCCTCTTGGCTGCATCCCATATACAATCTGAAATGGACTCTTTCCTGTACTCCGATTCACAGAATCATTGTACGCAAACTCTGCCTGTGGCAACACATTATCCCAGCTTCTATGGTGCTCTATCACCAAGATTCTTAACAAGTCTCCCAAGCTCCTGTTGACCACTTCGGTCTGTCCGTCTGTCTGTGGATGATAAGTAGAACTAAACGCCAAGTTATTTCCTAGATTCTTCCATAGTGTCCTCCAAAAATGACCTATGAATTTGGTATCCCTGTCCGAGACTATGCTTCTCAGCAATCCATGAAGTCTAACCACCTCATTGAAAAACAAATTTGTGATGTGGGTCGCATCGCTGGTCTTTTGACATGGAATAAAATGTGTCATCTTCGAAAACCTGTCCACCACCACAAAGATGGAATCAACCCCTCTTTGTGTTCTCGCAATCCCAATACAAAATCCATGCTAATCGCTTCCCATGGCCTCTCTGGTACGGGCAATGGATGATAAAAACCTGCATTTTGTTTTCGCCCCTTCGAATGCTGACAAATCTAACACCTATCAACAAACTTCTTGACATCTGCATGCATGCCTGGCCAAAAATATGATTCGCTCAGCTTTGTGAAGGTCCTATCATGACCAAAATGACCTGCTAAACTACCACTATGCTTTTCCTTCACCAAGTTCTCCCTCATGGAGCAATTTGGAATACACAGTTGATTGCCTCTAAACAACAATCCCTCCTGGATCATATAGTCTATCCAAGGACTCCGATCTCTGAGAACTGGATTCTCAACTGCTTCATACGCTTCTCCGAAATCTGTATCTCCTGCATACATGTCCCTGAGATTTTCAAAACCTAATGTCTGGACTCAGAACTCCTGCAACAGTAAACATTTCCTGCTCAAAGAATCAGCCACTTTGTTAGCAGTTCCTGAAATGTGTTTTATCACAAACGTGAAATTTTGCATATACTCTACCCATTTTGCATGCTTCTGATTCAACTTCTCTTGTTGACTCACAAACTGCAATGCATGATTATCACTATACAGAACAAATTCCTTTAGGATCAAGTAATGCCTCCACTTCTTCAAGGCCTGTATGATAGCATAAAATTCCTTATCATATGTGGAGTATTTCATTTTTGCTTCATCCAGCTTTTCGCTGAAATATGCAACTGGCATGTCCTCTTGAATCAAGACCGCTCCTATAGCATATCTGCTTGCATCACATTTCACTTGAAATGTTTTTTTGAAGTCCGACAGCACCAACACCGGTCATTCTGTTATCTTCCGCTTCAATAGGTTGAAGCTTTTCTCAGCCTTTGTTGTCTAGTGAAAAGTCTTATGCCGCTTCTTTACTGTGTCCATCATTGCTGCGCTTATTCCACTGAAGTTCCTAATGAATTTTCTGTAGAAACTAGCTAGTCCATGGAAACTCCTCACCTCAAAAATATTTCTCCATGATGGCCAATTCTTGATCACTTCCACCTTACTCGGATCCATTTTCAACTCATTGGCTTAAATAAAAAAACCTAAATAAATGAGCTCTGTCTTCATAAACGAGGACTTCTTCATATTTATCAACAGCTTCTCCTGCTGTAGCTTCCTCATCACAATGGCCAAATGTTTCAAATGTTCAACCTTTGTCTTACTGTAGATCAAAATATCATCCAGATATACGACTACAAAATTCCCGATGAATTCCTTTAGGACTTCATTCATTAGCCTCATGAATGTGCTCGGTGCATTGGTCAAACCAAACGGCATGACCATCCATTCGTACAAACCTTCGTTTGTCTTGAATGTTGTTTTTCATTCATCACCTTCTCTCATATGAATCTGGTTATATCCGCTCTTCAAATCAATCTTTGAAAAATAATTTTCCCCACTCAGGCAATCCATCAGATCATCCATTCTCGGCAGTGAAAATCTGTACCTGATGGTGATTTTGTTAATCGCTCTGGAGTCTGTACACATTTTCCATCCCCCATCTTTCTTTGGACTTAGTACTGTTGGAACGACACATGGACTCAAGCTTTCCCTGACCAGTCCTTTGTCTAGCAGATCTTGTACCTGCCTTTTGACCTCCTCATTTTCTCGTGGTGTTAATCTGTACGCGGCCTTGTTCGGTAAACTGGCTCCCGGTATGAGGTCTATGTGGTGACTCACACTTCTCATTGGTGGTAACGAACGAGGTAGTTCGTCCATGATGATGTCAGCGAACTCTCCCAGTAGTTTCTGAATCTCATCTGGTAGATCATCCACTCTTGTGCTAGTCAGGACAATTCTCGGTTTCCTGACCACAAAGAATTGTGGATCTTCCTTCTTCTCCATCTCTGTGAGAAGCTCCTTCCCACTCATGAGAAGTATGTTGCTGCTTACTTCCGGCTTCACTTCTTTATCCTTTATCGGAAGAAATTTGTGTGTCATCCCATCCTTCTCCAAAGTGTATGTGTTCATTCTCCCATCATGAACCACATTTCTGTCATACTGCCATGGTCTCCCCAGCAATACATGACAGACATCCATGGGAATGACATCACACAGGACCTTATCCTTATATTCACCCATTTTGAAATCAACTAAACATTGTTTAGTGACACTCACCTGATGTCCCTTCTGTAGCTATGAGACTTTATATGGACTCGGGTGATCAGTCGTATCCAACTCTAGTTTCTCCACCATGTCGGTCGAAACGAGATTGTTGGTGCTTCCGTTGTCCACAATGACCTTGCATTTCCATCTCTTTGTCTTGCATGTGGTCCTAAACAGTCTGGTTCTCTGAGATGTGTCCTCCACCTCCTTCTCAGGTGTTAAGATAACTTTGTGCACCATCAGTGACTTCCCACTTCCGGTGTCTTCATTCTCAACATCACGTCTCTGTGCTTCAGCGATGTGAGCTTCTCCTGCATCTTTCTTCTTCTCTGGACACTCGAATGACTTGTGCCCATTCTTCCCACATGTGAAACATGTGATAACTCCACCTCGGCCTCTACCTCGACCTCTAATATGAGGAAGGGTTTTTGCATCAACATAATCTCCTTGCTGATCAATTTGCTGTCTCCTCGGCTCAGCATATTGTTGTCCTCGCTGTGAGGTTCTGCCTCTCTCAATATTACCCTGAGGTTTCTTCCATTCCTCCTTGGGCTTTTGAAATTTTTCTTGGGCAACCATCTTGCCTCTGGGCTGACTTCTGCCTCACCCTCGCTGACCTTGCTTGCGGCTCAGCTTCTCTTCGGCTTTTAGAGCCAATTGGTAAGCATCTTCCACCATCTTGATGGTTAGCATGCTTAACTCATCCTGAATGTTGTACCTTAATCCATTCATATACCTTGTAACCTTCTCATCATCACTCTCCTGATGACCTACCCGGATATTTAGCTTGTAAAACTCCTTAGTGTATTCCTTCACCGTCATCAGCTTCTGTCTCAGGTTCTGCATTTGCCTGAATAGTGTGATATGGTAATCCCTTGGGATGAATTTTTCCTTCATCTTAGCAATCATTCAATCCCAGCTTTTGATTTTCTGCTTGCCCTTGCAGCGTCTATCAGCTTGTAGCTCATCCCACCAAAATGTTGCATCTCCTTTCAAGCGCGTAACGGCGTGCTTGGATTTCTTATCTTCTTCCACATATCCATAATCGAAGTATGTGTCAAGAGCTCTAATCCAATCTAGCAGGTCTTCTGCGTCCAGATTCCCTTCGTAGACTGGAATGTCCATTTTTGTCTTCGCACCCATTCTGGAAATAGCTTTAATCAGCCGCTCGGTGGATGCATCTTCTGCTGTGACCTCTTCTTCATGTCCAGCTTCTTCTTCAACCTTAGAATCACTAAGATCCCCAACACCAACTTCGCGTCTTTGTGTTGTTTCCATCTCCTCAAGCCTTGCTCAGAGATCTCTCATCTGTTGCTCTATTTATGGATTTCCTGCTGGTCTACCTCTTCTTCGCACCTCCCTGTCCTCGGGATCTGGTGATTTTATTTCTCTTCTAGGTAGCATGATGTCTTCTCTTCTCTGCTATAGAAAGCAAAGAATAACCTGCTCTGATACCACTTTGTTGGAAATTCGCGCACCTTGAAGCACGATCGCCCTCACCAGGACCTTCTTTCCTCCGTGGCCCGAATAACTCAAAGGTTCTTATGATCCCCTATCGGGAATCCTTCGTACCCACAGTAATTCTTTTCCTCGCGTGATCCCCCTTCCTTAACTATCGAAGGATCTGAACTCGCGGACTCGCAAGTTTAACAATTGAGCGCTATACCATCGGATCCCCGAGATCCGATGTCTTTGGTCAACGCTGACCTTCCCTCATCGCTATCGGGACTTTGATCTATCGTGACCTCACGTTTCACGTCACCGAATACTCGGTCCTCTCACTCCCAATACCCGATACGACGAAATGCCGATATCAGAGCTTCTACGCTGTCGCGATATCGCCACCTCGCGTCCTCGTGACTTCGCTTCTCACGAGCTCAAATGACTCCCTGCTCGATTTCTGATACCTGAGACGCCGAACTCCGATCTCTGACCTCGTGACTTCGCGGGTTCTGATTTCAACTCCTCAACCCCTCTCTTACGAGATCCCAATAAGCGATCCCGTGAATACTTCGACGTCTCTGACTGATTGGATCAACACTCCGATGGCTACCAACTTTAAATTCCTTTTCCATTCTTCTCGTAACCTCCTCTCCCTTCGTGAGATCCAACGATCTGTGGAACTTCGTGAAACCTCCTCCAAAAGGATTTCGACCGTCCATCCCCTCTGTATGCAACCCACGAACATGCAGTGTCCCTCCGCGAGACTCGTTCATCAACCTATGACGCTTTCGTTCAACCTGCTCACGCGACTTCATTGCGCTTCCCTTCAATAACTTTGAAGGCCTATCCCTCCTAAAATTCGATGACTTCAATTCCCTTAGGAAGAAGTTCTTGCACGCACTCCTTGCGACAATTCTTCAAAACATGCTAAGTGTTGAAGTCTTCAATCCTTGCACACTCCTGCAGCAGAAATTTTATCTCTCTTTGCTCAGAATCGCAACTCTGAGATTTTGTCCAGCCTGCGAACACCTTGCACGGCTCTGGTGCCAATTCTGCACTTCTGAGAGCTTAGAACAAAAGTTCTCTCTTCTTGAACCCTTCTGTCAACGCACTCCTTGCGGACGATTCGACTGCACTCCTTGCAGGAATTCTCTGGTTCAAGATAGAGAAACAATTGATACTAACTCCTTGTTCTTCCAGACTTCACTTCAACCATGAAACCACATACACAGCATATAAAAGAAAATGTATGACAAGAAGCAAACAGTCATGAGCATAATATCAGCAATACACAGAGAGTAACACAACCATGGAATTGAATCAAAGTTTTCTTCTATTAATTCAATATCTGTACATGGAAGTTCTTCATACAATTCTCTGCTTGCTCTCCTGCTCTCCTGCTTCTTCAATAATCCAGAATTATGATACAATATACAAAGGAGGGTGTCTATATCCCATTTCCCTCTCGAGCTCTTAGGCTATCAAATCTAGAATTAAATGTTCTATCTACTTTACATTAAATCTTTTAAATGCCTCATATACCTAAGGACGTGAGCTATTCGCTCAAGGTCCATTTACAATATACAAGTGCGCTTCATTAACTCTACACATTAATGTTTGGCGCAAAAAATATCAGGGTGTTTTCAAAATTGGTGTTGGCGTTGTCCAGCTGTCTTTTCTTCTTTTGCGCTGGCTCGCTTGTCATGGGGGATGCTCCTGCATCACCATGGATCCTCTACACAAAGAGAACTTCTTAGTTCTCATATATTTTTTTAATGAATCTGAAACATTATTCAAAGTGTCCACCTTCATCAGTGATACTTTCTTTTCTTCAGTCATTTCTATCACAAAGTGATATTGAACATCAACGTGCTTTGTCTTTGAATGATAAGCAGGGTTCTTCGCCAGAAAAATTGCACTCTGATTTTCACATTCTATCCTTACAGCTTCTTGTACCAACCCAATACCTGAACACAATCTTTGTAACCATACTGCTTCCTTACTTGCATGAGTGGCTACCATGTATTCAAATTCTGTAGTTGAAAGTGCCACTACAGCCTGTCTTTTTCTCATCCAACTTATTGCTCCTCCAAACAGGTTAAACACATACCCGCTTGTAGATCTCCTAAGATCCAAATCTCCAACCTAGTCTGCATCCACAAAGCCATGTATATCGACCACTCTATCCAATCTCGGTCTTCCTTCGTAGCACAATCCATAGCTAGCAGTGCCATGCAAATACCTGAAAACCCTTTTTATTGTTGTCTAATGCTCCTTCCCTAGTTTTGACATATATCTGATCAAAACTCCCACTGCATGTGCAATGTTCGGTCTAGTATAGACCATTACATACATCAAACTGCCAATTACACTCGCATATGGAACATGAGACATGTCCTCCTCTTCTTCATGTGTCTTGGGACGCTGATCCACATATAACTTTACACCAATAGGAATAGGAACCTTGACTGGTTTACATTCCTGCATATTAAACCTCTACAATATTGTCTCGACATAATTTCTCTTATTTAACCAGAGTTTCCTCTTTTTTCGATCTGTTTTAATTTCCATGCCCAAAATGAAATTCGAAGCACCAAGATCCTTCATGTCGAATTTAGAGGGCAACTGAGTTTTCACATCTTGGATAATCTCCTTGTTGTTTCCTATCAGCAACATGTCATCCACGTACAAGACCA
>SNQJ01S0131669.1:34860-52960 GCA_010110895.2 Picea sitchensis | reverse complement strand
TTGATGTCAAATCGACTTGGGAGCCGATCCATTAGTGGTTGGGAGGCCGACCAGCTTCATAAATGCGCCGTTTGGCAGGCGCGCGGGTTTTTCACCCCACAGCCGTGCATATGCGCTCAATATACGAAGATGTTGCGCGCGCGCGCTCATTTTTAGTGGGTATGCTGCGCTTTTTAATTTTTTAGCCATTTTTGTATAGTTTTTGGCCCTTTTGCTGTGTTGTGGATTTAATCCTTGTGCCGTGAATGCCTGTTTTTCTGTGCTGATGATGCAGAGTTCTTGTCGTCCTGTGCAGACGAAATTTCAGTGATAACAACTATTTTACCATGCTTCAAAATATCATATTCAGTTACCCAACTTGAATCTTCCACAAGGTGATCCTTCCACTTTACCAAATATTCAGGATGCATCTTTCTTCCGGTTTTCCTTCCAACTCTCTGTTCTAATATTTTCTCCACCTGAGGTTTTTCTACTGTGGGCATCTATTCTTCCCATTGAATCTCTTTCTGATCATTGAATTCTCCAGTGTCATCTCTATTATAAGGATACAAATCAACAACGTTGAATATCGATGATATCCCAACATTGTTCGACAACTCAATCTCATAAGCATTTGCTTCAAATTTTCTAAGGATCTTGCATGGTCCTATCTTCTTCATATTCAACTTATTATATGTTCCTCTTGGAAACCTCTCCTTTCTCAAATGAGCTAAAACTTCATCTCCCACTTCAAATTGAACTTCCCTTCTTTTCTAATCGACTCTGTCCATGCACTTTTGATTACTATCCTGTATCTGCCTCCTAACTTGATCATGAAGTCTTTTCATTTCTGTAGAAAAATCTTCTGCTCCAATGCTCTTGAATTAATCTTGTTTCAAATCTCTTAATTCTGCAATCCCTCTTGGTTATCTTCCATATACTATCTGAAATGGAATTTTTCCAATGCTTCTATTAACTGAATTGTTAAATGCAAATTCTGCCTGTGCCAGAATCTGATCCCACTGGCGACCTTGTTCAGTGACTAAACTCCTTAAAAAATTTCCCAGACTCCTATTCACCACTTCAGTCCGTTCATCTATCTGAGGGTGATATGATGAACTAAAAGATAAATTAGTTCCTAGCCTCTTCCATAGAGTCCTCCAAAAGTGTCCTACAAACTTAGTGTCCTTGTCTGAAACTATACTTTTCTGCAATCCATGTAATCTCACAATTTCTCTGAAAAACAAATTGGCTATGTGTGTAGCATCATTTTTCTTCTGGCATGGTATGAAATGTTCCATCTTAGAAAATCTATTGACCACAACAAATATGGAATCACTTCCCTTCTGGGTTCTAGGTAATCGCAATACAAAATCCATACTAATTATGTCCCAAGGCCTTTCTGGAATAGGCAATGGCTGATGCAAACCAGTGTTTTGTCTCTTTCCTTTTGCATGTTGACAAATCTTACATCGATCTACAAATTTATTCACATATGCCCTCATACCTGGCCAATAATACAAGCTACTCATTTGTGCAAATGTTTTGTCATGACCAAAATGCCTGGCTAAACCTTCACTATGTTTATCTTTTAATAAATTATCTCTCATTGAGCATCTTGGTATGAACAATCGACTTCCTTTAAACAACAATCCATCCTGGATCAAATATTCTGCCCATCAGTTGCTATCCCTCAACAAAGTATTTTCATAAGCTTCATGAGCCTCCTTAAAATCTGGATCTTCCTGATACATTTCCTTAAGGTACTCAAACCCTAAGGTCTTCGCTTGGAATTCCTGTACAACCAAACTTCTCCTGCTCAAAGCATCTGCAACTTTACTAGCATTTCCAGAAATATTTTTAATGACAAAACTAAAATTCTGCATGAATTCTACCCACTTAGCATGCCTCTGATTCAACTTCTCTTGCCTAGTAATAAATAGAAAAGCTTGATTATCACTATACAAGACAAACTCTTTTGGAATTGAATAATGTCTCCATTTCTTCAAAGCTTGAATCACTGCATAAAACTCCTTTTCATATGTTGAATATTTATCCTTAATGTCATTCAATTTTTCACTAAAATAAGCAACTGACCTATTATCTTGACTCAAAACTGCTCCAATGGTATTCCACTTGCATCACACCTCACCTGAAATGTTTTTCCAAAACTGGGTAAAACCAAGATTGGTTGTTCTGTTATCTTATTTTTCAACACCTTGAAGATTTTCTTAGCCTCCTCTGTCTAATTAAAAGACTTATGTTTCTTCTTCAAAGTATCCAGCATGGGTGCACATATACCACTAAAATTTATGATAAAATTTCTATAAAAACTTGCCAATCCATGAAAAATTCTCACCTCAAATATGCTTCTTGGTGATGGCCATTCTTTGATTGTTCTCACCTTCTCCGGATCCATCTTCAATTCATTTGAAGAGATCACAAAGCTCAAATATATGAGTTATGTCTTCATAAAAGAACTTTTCTTCAAGTTTATTAACAACTTTTCTTGCTGCAATCTCTTCATCACTAATGTCAAGTGTTTTAAATGTTCTTCCTTTGTTTTGCTGAAAACTAATATATCATCGAGATATACAATGAAAAATTTACCTATGAAGTCCTTCAATAATTCATTCATCAACCTCATAAATGTGCTAGGAGAATTTGTCAATCCAAATGGCATGACTAGCCATTCAAACAAACCTTCATTTGTCTTGAATGATGTTTTCCATTCATCTCCCTCTCTCATTGTTATCTGATGATATCCACTCTTCAAGTCTATTTTTGAAAAACAACTTGCTCCACTCAAACAATCCATCAAATCATCCATCCTGGGTAAAGGAAATCTATACCTGATCATAATCTTGTTGATGGCTCTAGAATCTGTACACATTCTCCATCCCCCATCCTTCTTTGGACTCAATATAGTTGACACTACACATGGGCTTAGACTATCTGTGACTAAACCTTTATCCAACAACTCCTGAACTTGATTCTTAACTTATTCATTCTCTCGAGGTGTTGGCCTATATGCTGCTTTATTTGGTAAACTGGCTCTTGGTATCAAGTCAATATGGTGGCTAATACTCCTAATGGGTGGTAATGATTGAGGCAACTCATCCACTACTACGTCAGTAAAATTCTCTAACAATTCTTGGATTTATTTAGGTAAATCATTCATAGAAGTATTAGTAAAGATAACTCTCGCCTTCCTCACTATAAAAAATTTAATTTCTTGATATTTCCATATCTCCTTCAAGAGTACCTTCCCACTCATGAGAAGTATTCTTGTGATGGCTTCTTCCTTTTCTTTTTTCTCTTCTATTGGTAGTAACATGTGGGTTCTACCATTTTTTTTTCCAGAGTATAAGTCGTTTTCCTCCCATCATGAATGAAATTCCTATCAAACTTCCATGGTCTCCCCAACAAAATATGACAAACATCCATGGGAATTACATCACACAAAATCTCATCTTTATAGCCTCCTATTTTAAATTCAACTTTGCATTGTTGACTTACCATTACCTGACGTTCTTTCTGCAACCACAAAACTTTATATGGACTTCGGTGTGAACTTTTCTCTAGCTCTAGTTTCTCCACCATTTCTGTAGATACTAAATTATCAGTGCTCCCACTATCTATAATCATCTTGTAAACTTTGTCCTTTGTTTTACAAGCAGTCCTGAACAACTTTGTTCGCTGAACTGAATCTTCTATTTCTTTCTTTGGATTTAGAAGAATTTTCCTCATCATAAGGTTCTGTCCTCCTTCTAATGCCTCTACTTCCACATCCTTCTAGGCCTCATAAATGTGTACTTCTCTTCCTCCTCCTTTCTTACTCTCAGGGAATTCTCAAGACATGTGTCTTGTCTTTCCACAGGCATAACATTTAACTCCACCTCTTCTACCTCTTCCTCTTCCTCTAGGAAAATAATTTCTCCCACCAAATGGTCTTCTTCGGGAACTTCCTCCTCTTTCAATGTGACTATATGATTTCTCAATCTCATCCTTGGTTTTTGGTGCCTTATCATAGACAATTCCCTTACCTCTATTTGAGCCTCTACTTCTACTTCCCTGACTCTGGTTCATGGCCAACTTTTCTTCTTCCTTCAGTCCAATCTGAAAAGAATCTTCCATTGTCCTCACAGTCATCATGCTGATCTCATCTTGGATTTCATATCTCAGGCCATTTTTATACCTAGCAACTTTTTCATCATCCCTCTCTCTTTGTCCAGTCCTAATATTTAGTCTATAAAATTCATCTGTGTACTCTTTCACTGTCATACCCCTCTATCTCAAGTTCTGCAACTTTCTGAACAGGTTTATCTGGCAATCCTTAGGTATGAATTTGGCCTTCAGTTTGGCTACCATTCTATCCCAATTGTTTATCTTTTTTTTACCTTTGCCCCTTCTCTATGCCTGCAGTTCATCCCACCACAGTGCTGCAGGTCCTTTTAATCTGGTGACAACATGTCTCACCTTCCTTCCTTCATCGACGTATTCATAGTCCAAATACTTATCCATGGACCTTATCCAGTCCAATAGCTCTTCGACATCCAAATTACCTTCATACACTGGGATGTCCATCTTTTCTCTAGCTCCCAACTTCACAACAGCTTTCAGTAAGTGTTCTTCAGCCACATCTTCCCCTGTAGCTTCTTCAACTTCTACTTCTTCACTTTTTTCATCACTAACATATTCAACAACAAGTGTTCTTGTTTGCATTGCTTCCATCGCTTCCAACCTTGCACGAAGCTCTCTCATTTATCTTCCCAAAACACGGTTTGCCATAGGTGGATCTACACGAATCCTTGGTGGCATTATTTCAATTATTTCTAATACACAGAATACAACTTAAAACTTTTTCAAGCTCTGATACCACTTGATGCCAACCCCCCCTTCTCCTTGGGCTACGTGACCTCCCGGTCAAGGATCTTCAATTATTGGAGATGAATTAGCTCTTTGAAACCTTAATGGTCTCGCTTGTAAATAACCATAGGTATCTTCAGTCTTTCGGTGCAAGTTCTATGACACGCGCGACCTCTCCCTTTGCAATACCGGGCGATTAATGTTTAGGTGCTAGCTCCTCCTCTGTTAGATCCTTCCCTCATATGACCTCAGGTTATTTCCACACACAATTGCGGGCACAGTCGAAAGTAGTTTGGGATCAATCCACTTTTCTCCCCGCAATTCACTACCAAACGCCACACGTCCAACTTGCAATACCACAATTTCTATTGCAGCCCACTCTCAAGTTTTTAAATTGTGAGCACTTTCCATCCCTGCAATCCTTCATAACCGTCGATCTCACAATATTGACGGTGCTTCTGAACGGATGGCTCAGATCTGTCCTTTTCAAATCTACAGATCATATTTAACCCTTCTAAATCAACGACTGTGATTTATTTTTTGATTTGGACTTCGGGGGTTTCGACTTTCAACCTTTGCTTTCTTCCAAAATGCATGGATTCTTGCCGTGTGTCCTCGTGAATCAAACATCTATAATTTACTTCGGACTATCCAATGGTCGATGTTTATTTCGGCCCTCCGGCTCTTCGGGCTTTGGGAGTTTCAAGTCTCAATCTGAAAATTTCGAAGTGATTTCTTTGGAGTTCATAATCTATCGCCATGTATCCTTCTGGATTAGAGGGTTCAGATCTCCTTCAAGTCTTCGGGTTTCGACAATCTCAATTCTCAATTGAAACCCAATTGCAATTTACTCGTAGCTCCCAATCTGTTGACACGTGTTCTCCTTAAATCAATGGTATGCAATAATTCGGCTCCTCTTGGATAGATCTTCACCCTTCACCTTGCCCAACATTAAAAAATTCTTCTTCTGAAAGATTTCTTCAAGACTTATTCGATTTCTAGTCCTGTGCACTCCTTGCAACCGATCTCTACACTTTCTTGCGAGAAAAACCCAAGTTATTTCTCCAAGTCAGAGACTTCGCCTACACACTCCTTGCGCTTAATATGAACACTCTGCATACAAAAGTTCCACGCTATCTCTTCTGAGCTTCGAGTTGAACACGACTCTCTCACATGCACTCCTTGCATTCAATATGCACTCCTTGCATAACTTATTTTAGAGAAACAATTGAAGATTATTCAATTCTTCATAAATTCATCCATTCACCATGAACATCATACATCCACAAAATTCATAACAACAGTAAACTTGTAAACAATAACAACACTGTACAATTGGATCAACTTCCTCTGTTCTATTCATTACAGAAAAACATGATTACACCTCTATCTCTTACAATCATTACAATTAGAAAACTTATCTAAGGACTGAGAGATTCCTCGCTCTTATTTCTTCTATCTAAATTCTATCACCTTCTACTCCAACGGTTACCTACTCATCTTAATTAATGCAACCTAATGACTCATACGGGCTAATATCCTACACCTGTAATATATTACAGTCATGTAAGGATTTACAATAATCTGTCAATTCGAAATGGTGGCCCGACTTTACATACAACTAATTAATTAACGAGAGATTCAAAAAGATCTCTATACCACTACCAAGCTGGTTAAGAGTCGGTTTTGGCTCTTTCAATGCATTGAAGTGTCGAATCTGCTTCCATGTTTACTTTTCTTGATGTGATAGCGATGCTCCTACATCATAAATCCAAAGGTAGGAAATTTACGCATATTTGGTTATCCAGTCTACATCCATGAACTTGAGGAGAAGAGGACAAAGGGTATGTTTGTGGGATACAACGAGACTCCATAGGCTTACATGATTTTCATTCCAGCACAATGGAGGACTGTGGTGAGTCAATATGTGAAGTTCAAGGAGGAATTTTCATGCAGGAATTTGCATGAGACCCTACCAATGACAAACGATGAGGAGTAGGAAGCTCTGAAGGTTGAGTCTAGATCATTATTGGCTTCCAGTGCAAGAACTCAACCTTCAGGTGAGGATGAGTAGAGATCAAATCCTTCTAGTTCTGTCAGGAGACCTTGATGGTTCATGTAGACATTGAGGTATTCTAAGGAGTATGTTGAGGATCCTAGCAGTACATTCATGGAGAGAAGGCCTCCGAAGAAGTTTTTGAACTATATGGTGCTAATGAGTAGCATCATTGATTATGAGTCTTCAAGTGTTCAGGAAGCAACAAACCAAAATGTTTAGAGGAATTCCATGATGGAGGATGATGTGTGAGACATTGTGTCAGGATTGGAGGGACAACTAGTTCCATGTGGATCTTCAAGAATTCCCTTCCTCACTAAGAGGGAGTGTTGATGTTTTAGTTTTTGACAAAAACTTCTACACATGTCTAGTGTCAGACACGTAAAGTCATCCAAAAGTCCTTTTAGACCTTTGTAATTTACTTTAATTAAAGTTAATTATTAAAGTGAAGATACTTTTATATTGAGTTGATTAATGTCTAATAAAACATAAAGTATTTACATTAGTGATTTATATATAATCTCCACCGTCGATTGGGATTTAATCTCATTGAGAGATTAGGGTTATGGATATTTGGTCATCAACTCAAAGTTATAAAAGAAAGACAAAGTGAAAGGAGAAGACACATAAAATAATGTTAGAGAAACACAACATGGAGAGAGTTAGTGACTCTGATGTAGACCCCCACCCTCACCTGGGGCCCGTGCAACCTCCCAGTCTAGGATCGTTCACAACTAGGAGCCAAATTGGCTCTCGAGTTCTTTCTAAGCCCCCAAAATATTACATAGTCCCTTTAATACCCCATGTGTGTAGGTTTGTACAAGTCTGAACCTTGCATGTGATCGAGGGCTCAAAACCAGGCACTAAAGGCGACGCTTCGGAGCTCCGGGCTTCAGAAGTTCTACCTTCACCACCTTCCAAAACATCCGAATAGCTGAATGGGCGAAGTCCCAAACAATCCCAACTAGATCAACCGTCCACAATTTCCATTGAAACCCACAACTCACGCACACTTCACGATTTCGAGCTTCAGAGGGTTTTTATTGCTTATCTCCACCTACTCCCCGGAGGATTACCAATCCGGCGGTCCAAAAATTCTAGCCAACCAACGACCAAGATCCATTCGCTACTCCAGGCTCCGAGCGTTTTCAACTGTTAACACCTCTATTCTCCCAAACTACCGAGTCGGTGAAGTCCTGAACTGATGCAGAGGGGATCAATGATCCCAGCTCCCTACAATGATCAATGGATCATGAGACCTTCGGGCATTCAGGCTTCAACGTATTTTGAAGCACCACGCCTCAAGTCTCCCAGAGTGCTGGTCCACCGAACAACACCTCAGATCGACGATTCATGTTTTCTGCCAAGATCCATGGCTTACATTGCTTCGAGCCTCTGGGCTTCAACAGTTCCCATTGCCCTACTCCTCAAATCTCTCAGAGTGCCAAACCTCTGAAGCGACGAGGAACAACGATCCTCGATCCATGTGTCCACCCAAATGAATGACTATGATCTACTTCAAAATCCTAGGCTTCAGGAGTTCCGAGGTGCACAACACTATAAACCTCCTTAGCGTCTCTCCCCAATAATATGTGATCTCCCACCACACATCCCTCGCAATAGACGGCCGAGATCCTCTTTGTTGTTTAGAGCTTTGGGGATTTTCTGTCCCTGCACACTTTTCCTCTACTTTCTCCTAGAGTTCTAAGTCTCCAGACTCCACAATATGCTGCCACGTGTCCACTGGATTGGACGACCTAGGTGAACTTTGGCCTTTGGGCCTCTAGTTGTTCTCACTCTGTGCGCCTAAGAATTTACTTCCTCCTAGAGTGCCTTCTCCCCAGACCACGGGATCTGGTAACACCTGTCCACCGAGATCGACAATGGAGATGGGCTCCATTGCTCTGAGCTTTGGTGATTCTCCCTATTACTTCGGGAGTCTTGTATCCTTCTTCTCCTCCTCCTTGTTTCCTTCGTAGTGCTAGATCCACTGACACGCGTCCCTGCTGACGGACAGTGTAGATCCACTCCGACTCCCCAGTGATTTGGGAGTCTTCTGCTAACACTTAACCAATATCCTCTGGATCACTAAGGCTCTAGACCATGAGTTATTAAACCACATGTCATCCACATCTGACATCTCAGATCTGTTTCAGACTCCACAAGTGTTACACCTCAAAATTACTCACTTCGATAGTGTCGCAAGTGTCGTCATTACAAGTGTTGTAAGTGTCGCATCTTGTCCACAAGTGTCTCATCTTGACTACAAGTGTTGCAAGTGTCAAAAAAATAATACTACCATCTTGCCTATGTCGTACCTCTAACAACATCATAAAGACACTTAAGACACCTCAAAGACTAGTTTTGAAGAAGAGAAATCATTTGACAGGGAGTACAAACCTTTTTCCACTGAAAGAACCACTAAAAAATGGATTTTGGAGAGGAGCGCTCCCCTACCCACTGTCAAGGAGTGCTGGCACTCCCTGAGCCTCTTTGGGAGAGTGTTTGAGCGCCCTGTGCACCCTTTTGGGGGAGCACTACCCTCTTTTGAACAAGTTTTGGGTTTGTTGAGGCAAATCAGGGAAGAATCCCTCAATTCCTGAAGGTGGTTGGATTCAGATAGATGGTCAAGGCATGCTATTAGGGAAGATCCTCAATTGAGGGAGAGGAATCCTCAACTTATCCCAAAGATATCTCAAGTTGTTGGACCTCTCCAAGTTTATATAAGGAGGGCTTCTCATGGTGAAAGGTACATGAGGAAGAGACTAGAGATTGATACCAAACTTATGATCCTGTAAGTGGTATGATCAGAAGAGATTGGAGATGTGACACTTATGATCTCATAAGTGAGATGTCATTAGAGAAATCAGTGTAGATTACTTGAGCAAAGGGGTTGGACAAGGATAACTAGAAGAAGTTGTTGCACCTTCATTCAAAGGATTGTAAGTATTTTTACTTGTTCTCATTAATAATCAATGCTTGGCCTATTTCTTTCAAACTTGTGCTTGTTCCATATGAGTTTGTCTACAGTAGATGGATCTATATTTGAGCTAATATCGGTAGAGTACGAAGTCCATTGTATCTTTGTTTGTTCAACAGGACCTATCAGGGAGCTTAGGATCGAAGCTCAACCAGGAATTTGCAAGGACAAACACCGCTAACAAGGTACATATCTTTCTCCTTCTCTTCCATTCATTAGCTTGATTAGATCTAAAAGGAAGTTAGTGTCCATGTTAAGAACTTTTCTGTATTGGCCTTAGGAGTCTAGAGACCAAGAGGGAATCCACTTGTCCGCAGGGGGATTCACCTACAACAGAAATTGGCGACTCCATTGGGGAGGAGCTCTGATTTTTGTTTCCTTTCCCAGATATTGTTTTAGCCCTTTTACCACTCTTTGACCTTCTCCATGTTGTCATTTTAATTCTTAGATTTGTTTGATTTCCTCTTTATTTCATCATGATCACCCTGATTGACTGAATTTCTTTGATTTTTTATAGTTTCTAGGCATTTTTTTGAGTTTTTGGAACATAGCGCTCCCCTCCTGTTGCTATCAGAGCACTAACACTCCCCTTTAACCTTACATAGAGCGTTGGAATGCTCTGGTGCCCCTTACACCAGAGCACTACCCCATTTTTGTGAGAAATGCTTCAGACTTTTCATCCTCTGAATCTATTTCTTGGTTTTGGCACTTGCTCAGGGTCTCATACTCTCAGTCCATCTTGGTATTGGCCTTCAACACCATGTTTTCTAAGGATTGATCTCCTCTTGTTTGGGAATTTGATATTTTCTTTCCTTGCCTTGAAGTCACTCTTTGTCTTTGCTGACCTAGAGTTAACTTGCTGTTTTATTCTCCCTTATCTGACTAAGTGGAAACTTTTGTGAGGTAATCCAAAGGTCTGTGAACCTTTTCATTTGATCTTTGAGGTCATTTTTTCTAGCTTTTCTCTTTTTTTTGAGGTTTTTTGGTTATTGTTTGTAATTTGGTTATCTTTGTCCTTCTTGTCTATTTCACGACGAGAGTGTATTTTTTGTTTTGTGTGAGGTTTGCTTCTGATTGTTTAATCCTAAAGTCTGATTGACATTTAGAAGTCTTACATTTGATTACTATTCACATATAAGCAAAATGACATATTTTAGTGATTGGTTTGGATATTAGAAGGAATTTTTGAAATTTTTAGCATTACATTGGATTTGAGTGAGAAACAAATTGATTGAGGACATTGCATATTAGTGTTTGATAGTGAAAACAAATTTTCTCCTTCCCTTAAATAGGAATTCATCGAAATAAATGATTGCTTATCATTTTCTTGTGCATTTTTGGGAATTGAGTCATCATACCATCAGTTTCATTGTCATACACCCTTTGAGTAAAGAACAACTGCAAAATGAACGCTAATTAAAAATTATCTAGAACATTTTGTTTTTAGGATCTTCCACCAACATTAGACTAGGATTAGCACTTTGGATTAGACTGTGAGTACAACTCTCCAAAGTTTTCAAAACAAAAATTAGCATCCTGAGATAGGGAGAGTCAAATCCAATTTTCGTATAGGCTTTCTCGGATGCCCCTCTCACACAGGAGTTATGCACAAGGTCGCATTTAGGAGAGTTACGAAGATTATACCTCCATGGTTCAACTGTTTGTAGTGGTCAAATCGTATATTGGGGGTCACTTGAAGGTATACCCACGATTATGTGTGGGAGCCTCTCGAGTTGATTTTGGACTTGTTATCCTACCCATACGTTCGGATCAGAATGTCGACTGTACCCGCCCAGGGGATGACTGCAAGTTGGTGTCCTTAGTTGCCATAATCCATAAGTACTTACACGAGGTGACGGTGAAGGGAAGTCTCACTATACCTTGGACAAACATTGGTCAAACTCACTCGGGCTCCTTGGAGGGTAAATCCACAATTACTACGTGGAAGCTCGCACCAAGGTGAAAGTCCGTTAAGCATGTCTCCATCGTAACTGTTCCACCATATCCTATCCCCTTCTTGACTTGATCACGTGACGTTGGATTTCATCACCAACTAGTACAATCATCGAGAGAAGTTTTGTTTGCTTGTTTTTGATTCCTAGATTTTATTAGCGTATGCAGTTTCTTTTTGTTAGTTGGCCCTAGATTTTCAGTGTGTACTGTTATTCTCCAAAATTGAGCCTATAGATGATAAAGGTCTTCATCGATCGTGTAGGATGCAAGGGATACCTCTAGAAGGCTACCAACCCTTACCTCCTAACCCTCCATAAGACAACTACCGTGGAGAGGTAGAAAATCACTCTGACGTTAGAAGTGTTGTTTCTCCTCCGTTAGATAATTCAGAAGGCACTTTGGTTATGGTTGAAAATCCCACCCCTCGCACTACATCTGTGTCGAAAATTCCTCTCGAACCACTTTTTCTTCGTTTAGACTCTTTTGGGAACGTCATAGATGAAGAGGTCCCACAGTTACCTACGAGAGACTTTACCTACACATATATGGGATCCACAGAACCAACCTTTGGTGATGAGTATAGGACTCTTGTTCGTCCTACCACTGAAGTAGATACAAATCCCACACCTATTAATTCTGTATGGAGGACTTCATTAGGACGCGATCTCTATGAGCATTTTGAATCCTTTCGAAAACCCTTTAATGCTCATGACCCTCCTGTTGAAAGTGGGCCATCTGGTCAAACTATGAATCACCCCATCGATCAGGTCATTAACTCTACTATTGCATCAGTAAAAGTCTATCCTAATGTTGGACTCATCACCTCTACTCATTCCCAAGGCACTTTGATCCCTACCCCCGCTTTTACAAACTTTCACTCTACAACTCCACATGTTCTGCATGATCTTGCTGGGACATATTTTCACCCGAGAATGCAGACCCTTGCCATCCAAATACATCTGACTGGAGGGAAACCACCATCTAGCAGACCTATCCCTCCTGGAAGACCACCATCTTATGGTGGGATTACCCCTCCCGGGGGAAACCCCCCTTTTCATGTTCTTCTTCGAGGGCAACCTCCCTTTGCTAGTCATACCCCGGTCGTTAATCCACCACTGACAGGGGGGAAACCTTCATCTGCTGGAAACCCTTCACAATCTTGGGGAGTATCTTCCGGAGGCACATTTACCCAACCCCATGTTGGGGGGCACTCATATCATAACCCACAAGGAGGAGTATCAAATCCTATTCCTTCTGGACCATCTTATGGACAACCTTATTCAGGTGGCATCCCAAACACCACCTGGAGTCCTCAAGGAAAACAACCTTGTCCTCCCCATGGATCTAATGTGTATCTGCCTCCAGGATCTACTCCTTACCCTCCTCAAGGGCACAATGTTCATCCTCTTTCTGGGCAAGAAAATCACCTGGCTTGTAATGCTCAGAACCCATCGGGTTATGCAAATGTTTCTCAGCCATCATCGAATCCTGTTTATCCTGGTCAGCAACAACCGTATGTAGGAGGACCTACTTGTTACAACTATCCACCTAACCCAGTTTATGGTCCTACTGGTGTTCCTATGCCACTCCAGTATCATCTGCAAATTAACCAACAACTACCTTTCCTTGCGACTCTGTATCTCCCAGACTTGTCTCACTTAACTAATGATCCTATTTTTCATTCACAAGTTTGGCCAGATATTCCAGCTAAACTTCCTTCTGATATTTTGAAATTTGATGAAAAATATGGAGAATATCCAAATAACCATGTGATGACTTTCCATTTGTGGTGTTCATCAAACTCCCTCATGGATGATTCTATACGTTTGCGTCTTTTCCAACGAGCACTTACGGGCTCAACAACAAAGTGGTATATTGAACTACCACGTGCTTCTTTCCATGATTTCAACTCCCTTGCCATGTCTTTCCTCATGCACTTTCAACTACCTATTCGCTACAAGATGGGTACTAAACTCTTGACCTCCCTTCGTCAAACTGACTCCGTACATATCTCTGACCATATTCACGAGTGGAGATGACGACGAAGGATGATCAAAGTAATCATTCCTGACATATTATTGGCAGAGTGGTTTACTAAATCACTTTTACCCCTGATCGCTCATGATGTCTCTATGGGTGGCGTGATCACCGAGGAAGAAACCATCACTCGGGCTTAGTACTTAGATTTGGTTTATTCACAATCTAGTACTTTGTATGATTTTCTTCCAAATGCTGCTCAAGCTAATACCAATCCATCTAAATCGTCATCCTCATCTCATACGGACGATGTTATCGGTTCTGTCAAGACTCAATCTACTTCCCAGTCAACCACATTCTCCTCTACCTTCCCCCAAACTCAGATATTTGAGGTGAATGTAGTTCAATATGCCCCTTCACAACAGTCCGTAGGTAAGAAGAAGACAAAAAATAAATCAAAAAATAATAATAACAATGAACAACCAAAAAATCAAGCTCAAACACCTGCTACCGGAAAGAAACCACAATGGAAACTAAAATCCATGTGTATCATTTGAGGTGATGATCACTACACTCAAGATTGTCCACATTACAATGACATGGCCAAACTTTTCCAGGGAAATTCACAACTCGCTGTGCTTACTCAGCCTTTTCCACAGCAACAATCCATGGTTTCTCAAACCCCCTCTCCTGGGGGCAGTTCTAGCCATCCTCATGATGAGGCCTCGACAAGTGCACATATTTATATGTTTAATGGAATTAATTTGAACACTCATTCTAAGACATATGACACACCAGGTAACCCTAACAAAGGAAAGGTCACTAACGGTACCGGTACTTTACCGGATCCATCACCGTCCCCCATTAGTCCTCCATCGGTTAATCCTCTGTCTGGACCACTTCAGATTGAGAAACCTAAGTTCGAATCTATCCTACGCCCTCCTAAGAGAACTATCCATAAATCTACCTTTAATCCTAGTTCATGTGCCACCCAGAACTACAACATTATTGAAGATTTAGCTCAAGCACCGTGTGCTATGTCTGTGTTGGAAGTTCTACAGCACTGCCCCAGTGAACGTATAAATCTCTTGGCCACTATTGGTGCTATTGATATTGAGTCGTCCAACCATATCATGTTTAACCTAGACAATTATACGTCTTGACTCTCCCACCAACTTGCTTTCCAAGTTGATTGTGTTGTTCACAATCAACAAATCCACTGAACTATTCTGGATGAGGGAGCCTCAACTTGTGTCATGTCTTTAGCATGTTGGAAAGGTTTAAAATCACCTGCACTTAAAAAATCCCCAATGATGTTATGCGCCTTCGATGGGCGAGGTTTGCATCCCCATGGGCTTTTACAGTCCTTGCCCATCCAATTGGGTGGAAAAACTGTCATTGTTGATGTCGAGGCGGTCGATGCTCCCCTCGATTACAACTTGTTACTTGGAAGAAGTTGGTTTTATGCTATGACTGTCATTTCCTCATCAGTGTTTCGATGCGTACAATTTCCTCATCAGGGCAAAATTATCACTGTTGATCAGTTAGATTTCTGCACGATCGATGCTCGCGCTCCTGCTACCAACAATATTCCTTTCTTGGGAGATCACAAGATCAAGTATGAAAGCATTGGTGTTGGATTACTAAAAGATTCTATTCTTATGGGTACCTTCCCTACACCACTTCCACCGACTACACATCATATTGCCACCGTCAATATGATTTCAACCATGGCTTATCAATCTTTGGAATCATCTGACCCTTGGATTGTACCTAGTCCATTGGAATTCGATGTACTAGGTGACACCGTGCCACTTAGTCCAGCTGAAACATCATACGTTTCTATCTAATCCGCTTCTCCCTCGTCATATGACCAACATCTATTGTTGCCCGACAGTTATTCAATGGCATCATGGTTAAGTTCCTTGTCGTCTACGATCGACTACATTTCCCAAATTTTTCCTTATGATGAATCTCTTATGGAAATGTTGAGAATTGATAAGATACCTCGGGATGATAACCATAATCGTTTCTCTTTTCTTCCCCCTCGTGAAGAAATTCAGGAATATATACACTCTATCTTCCCTCCTGATGTCGATTTTCTATCGTCTCCCATGCCTTCAACTTTTGATGATTTGGATCCGGTAGTTGACATGGCGATCTCTTCGGTAGGGTTATTGGAGCCTGATCTCCTTACCCCTGACGAGACCCTTGACATGTGTCCCTTCCAGAGTGATTTTCTTCCATCCAGTGAAGATCTCTTGGAAGCCATGACCGAGTCTTGTCCCTTGATATTGTGTCCTTCCAGGACGTTATTCTCTTGGAAGCCATGATCAAGGAGAGTCCACGAGCACAGTTTCTCTTCTCTGTGGAAAGCTCGTTAAAAAATGAAACAAAATTCATGAGCATAGTTTCTCTCTTCTGTGGAAAGCTCGTTAAAAAATGAAACAAAATCCTTGAGCATAGTTTTCCTCTCTCTTGCAAGCTCGTTAAAAAATGAAACAACAATCTGGGGATTGAACCCAGAGCCCTAAGCATAGTTTTTTTCTTGTGTCAAGCTCGTTAAAAAATGAAACAATCACCTCTATTGAATCTTCATTTCATCCACTCTTATCCTTTTTCTCCATCTAGTAGAGAAATTGGTGACAACCTCAAAGTCTGTGAATTAATTGAAGCTTGGAGGGCATGTCTCCAGCCTTTGATGATCATTCTGGAGTTAATCCCCCAACTTTCAAGCTGGGGGCATATCGATCTTAGTCTTTGTTCTTTATCGTGCTCGTAAATACATGAGAATGCAACCGAGTAACCTTTTATCTCTTTTTCAGACCTGCATGGTTAAATGAAAAAGGAACCCCTTGGAGTCATCTTTGAGCTCTTTTCAAACTCTCTAAACATGAAAATATTGCCGAGTGATCTTGCTTCCTTTCCCACTCATTAAAAGGTTTGAAAGGGAGTCTTTAGAGTGATAATTTATCTCTTTTTCGGCCTCGCAAGACTAACATTATGAAAAAGGACAACATTGGAGTCGTATTTAAGTTGTTTTTAGACTCTCTAAATATGAAAGACCACCGAGTTTACCTTCTTTGGACTCGTTAAACAATAATACATTGAAGGGCCCATACGAGACTGAACCCTTACTTCTTCCAGTTCGCTAAACAAAGGAAGAGGGACTTACCGAAGATGAGTCATATCGAGAATGTGTTACCCTCCTCGAGCTCGTTAAATTAAAAAGAGGTACTCGTTGTTAGCGTCAGAAGTCACTCATGGATTGCAGCAGGAGAAGAGCCCGACGCCCATCAGTTAATGTCACGATTTGTTTATAAAATGGATGATCAAATGGAAGTAAACTCATGACAACATCATTTCAAATCTGAAACTAGGTCAGGCATGCATGGGTAAATGAGGTCTTAGATAAACTTCAAACAGTGAGTTGTAATAAGGGTGAGTAAGAGGGAAGAATTGTATAAGGAGAGTGCAAGGGTCTGTTACAAGAAACAGGTTTCTAATAGACTGAGGAAGAGAGCATCCAAACACAACATCTTCTTACATTTGAACACAGAAAACCAGAGAATGCAACGATGCAACGATAAATCCTTTATCATACACAATTGCAACAATTCATGCGAATCAGTCGATCATGAACTCCCTTAGTGTGAGACGAAACTTAGATGGAGGAGAAAAACTGTTTGTCATAAAACAAGAAATCTCACATACAAAATGCATAACCAGAGGGCTAGAATGGTTGTTAAAACTTTACATTCGGGAGCTTCGCTCTACCATCGATAGATACAAAAATGGCGAAAATGCCTACATATACTCAAAACAACAACGACAACAAAATTGAGATGCTACATTAAAAAATTTGTGTCTGCATGGCTGCTGACAATCTGCACCTACAGTCTCTGAATGATCGTGCACCTATGGCAGACGCAATCGAACTCCTGACAGTTCCGTGGGCGAATCGATGTGCTTTTAATTCATCGCCAGACTTTCCCATTAGGGCGGAGATGATGTCTAACCACCACCAACTATCTTAATAACTGCTTCATTGGGATTGAGAATGGCCCGACCAGCTCGGCACCTTTGGGACGTGGAAGACCCCTCGTGCTGCCACCTGGATTAGCTGAACGACCTGCTGAATAGACGTGGAGGCCAGCGCGAAGGCTGGGGGGGGCGTAACGGGAGTGGTGGCGCCAAAACTATGAGGGTGAGATGAGAGGTGATGAGGTGTGGGAGATGTGACAGGGGAAGACACACGACAGAAGGCAATAAGCGGAGGGGGTAGG
>SNQJ01S0131661.1:18308-36310 GCA_010110895.2 Picea sitchensis | reverse complement strand
TGATATGCATCTATTTGTTATGACATTATTTTGATTAGTGTTGCATGTTGTAGCTATGACCATCATTCTAACCTTTGGTCAAAATCCGAGTCAAGCTATTAGATGGATTAAAATTTGAGATCATAGAGTTTACCCTCTAACCCAACCTTCTTTCAAGATATCATATTGTATTAGTACAGAAGACAAGTTGAATAAAGCACACTCATTCTTGAGGACAAGGCTCCAGGTTCCAGGTTTGATTAATTAAGTTGATAAGATTCAAAGTTGCACATGACACTATAGTTAAGATAACAGTCTTTGAAAAGTATTATACTTCGTAGCATGTGAGCATATTGAGATAAATGCTTAATGTGATCATTTGCATGATACAACTAACATATCCTCTAAGAGAAACCTCTTGTGTCAGTTCTAGGTTGCCATGGAGGAATAATTGATCATAACACTATAAGAGTGTTGACCTCATTTTTTATTGTATTTCTTACTTTTTTATCCTTACTTCAGACTGGTCACAAGTGATAGCTTTAAAGGAGCTAATGTGATGATTATTCGTGCTATTGTTTGATCTAATACTATCAAAAGAGTATTATTCTTACTTGTTGACCTTGTTTCAGGTCACGGGTGATAACTCTGAGGAAGCTATAGTGAAGGTTGTTGAAGGAAACATATTATATGAGACATGAAGAAGACTATGTACATGCCCATATACACTCATGTACCAAAGAAGATGAAGAAGAAGCTATCTCTTGAGATTCAGAGTATCTCATATGAAGATTCATTGAAAGGAGCAGAAGGCTCCAAAGATGACCGAACATTAGAATGAGAAGCATAACTCGTTTGAAGCCTGACTTTGTCTTTCACATCTAGACTTGGTATTCAAAACCAAGTATACCCTGTAAGAGATGATGAAGTCCTTATAGACTTAGAAGAAATCGAGAGTAATCCTGATCTCATAAAGTATCAGATGAAGACTCAACTTCCATGACTGGGAGACAAATGTCATGAGAAGTCTAGATCATAACTTCAGAAACTTCTAGGAGATATGAAATCTCCTGAGAAGATTACCTTGTTTCAGTGACAAAGAAGGAAGCTAGTCAGAAATACTAGGAAGATCATAACTGGGAACTTCTAGGAGATATGAAATCTCCGAGAAGATTCCATTGTTTCAAGACAAAGAAGGAAGCTAGTCAGGAATACTAGGATATGGATTCTTCCGAGATACTAGAAGAGAAGTGAAGTATTGACTTCCAAGATTGATATAAAAAATCAAGCATGTTGCAAATAAAAATAAAAAGCTTGACTTGTGGCTAGAAGATTCTCCCAACAAAAGGGAGAAGACTATGACGACACTTATTGAAGAAATAGTTACAATATTCATGAAGACAAACGTAACAAACTACAATCTCATGACAGTATGAGATGAAAGGGAAGAAATCCCCATATTTAAAATCAAGTGGCGCTGGTGTAGTACATTAGTTGGTCATGGAGACATGACTACAATGTAATATATAGTTACCTCCATGAAATAAGAAGATCTATCTTCAATATTAGTTATTGAGCTACTCTCAAATGAAAACTATTGTCGTGATAAAATAAGAGGTGTTACTCTCAGACTTTAGTGAAATACGCTGAGAATGAAGCAATCATTCACCGAAAGACATGTGTAGAGTCCCAGATTAAGGAACAGCTTGAAGAGAGAGTAGAGGACATACCCCGCATTGCTGAGATAGATAGCAGTTCACGTAGTGCTAATATAGAGCCAGTACATGTTTCAGCAGATTGAGTTGCAACTGAGCAGGTGTACTTGATTGGTACAATGTAATGAGAAAAATTTGATTTAAAGATTGAAGATAGAAAAACTCATGTCTACTAGTTGAAGGAAGATTTGTACATGTTAATGCTCAGAATTCCCTGTAGAGGTTGTCGAGGAAGAAATTTACAAGAGGTAACTTTATCCAACCACTCCTTTGAACCGGAATCTAGTCTCTCACCAGCTTTTAGGAGAGGGATCTCTCTCTGTATGATTTAGCTACGTTTTAACTTTGAGATATTAGGGCTAGTTAAATAAAATAAGATTGAAAAGGTTTGTTGTTGTTTTGTTGTTGGTCAAAAGAGTTTAATGCATTCGCTGGGTTAAGTAATCAGATTATAAAGATAGAGTTCTAATCATAAATTAAAAGATTCTTTTCATAGTAAGATAATGCATTCATTATTGGACTTTTAAAGCAATAAAGTAATGAATAACAGAAATGATGAGACTATCAATTAAAGTAAAGAATAATTTAAAAATTTCTTCAATCGTATTATCGTAAAGATAGCATTTAGATCTTTCAAAGACGAAAATAGGGTATACAAAGATAAATCCTCGCGGGATACGCTTTACTTTAAAAGATTAGATTTAGAAAAACAATATGATGACTGAGAGAGACAAACATTTAACATAGAAAGGAATAACATCACTAATGAACAACACGCGAGAATCCCGTGTGAAATGTCCCTTTGTATTATTGGAAGATCTCTTGATAAAATTACAGCGCTTTTCCTCGATTGCTTTGGCATAAAGATCAACCCTCAGTGCATCAAAGTTTGAAGTATTTATAATAAAAAAATTACATACAACCCTATTAAATATCAGGATGTGGAAATCTAAATTTAGCTAACTAACTCAACAAGATACAAAAAATTTAGGAAACAACTTGATGACGTGTTGAAACATCATGCTGATTTCTGGGGTAAAACGTTGGTGAGTCCTCTGCATGACCTCGTCTGATTTGGATAGTTGATTGGGCTTGGAAACCTCATCTCCTATTCGATCAGATTGCATAAATATTCCCATTGAAGGTTACTGGGAACAACGACTTTGAGCAATCTCTTCGATAATTTCATCCATCTCCTCAGATACTTGGCAAAAGTTGGCTTGATGATGAAAAATGTAATCGATCTCGTTGTATGTCGAAGGTCCGACCGAAGGATTCTAAGAATGCTTTGCTTGTGATACTTCCCTGTATTCCTGATAATTTCGAGCTATCTTTAGCCACATTGTCTAGTTTCTTTTTATAATCCGAAAGTGTCATTAACTTATCATTTATGACCCTCAAGCCAAGGAGGCCTTTCTTTGGTGAGCTTCACCTTATCGGTACCCTTGTACCCTATGTCCATAGTCTCAACTTTTCCTCCATTGTAGCATCAATCCTTTTGGTCATAACCCTTTTGACTTCGAGTATGGTTTATGTCCTATCTTCAACTTTCAACTCCTCTAACTCTTCTGTGGTTTTTGAATTCAAGAATTCAATGATCTCGGCCTACCTATGCATCTCTCCCACCTCCTCTTTATATTTTCAATCACCGCTTTGCTTCTTCTTTGCACCCGCTTTGTTCTCGCTTTTGAACATGATTTGTACCCATATAGGCTATATTTTATTTATGGATTTAGTGATATCCATATAGACATTTTACTTGACCTCCTCAACAAGTGTTTTTCCCCGGCCAATTGTTTTCTTTTGAAGCTGTTGTAATTCATGTTTGAGCTTGTCCGATGTTTGTTTCTCCTTTGAAGTAGTTGGCTTAGAAAGAAGACTTGAGTTCGGTTCAACCTCCTTTTAAATTCTGCTAATCTTTGTCTCTTGTAAATTCATCTCTCCCATGGATTTTTCCAGCCGCATCAGCTTCCAGAGTTTAGTGGAGTTGCCGAGGGAGTTTATACCGCGAAATGTCAGGCTACCTCCCCGTGGAGTGGAATTGCACTCAATGGAATAACCTCCATGGGCTTTGATTGTTACTTATCTTTCAATAACCTTTCTAGTTCCACTTCCATCTCTTTCAACTGTGAATTCTGGCCGTGATAATCAACTCCGAAAGCATCTCATCCTTTTCCCTTCCTCGCCTCATTTATCTCTCTCTCCCCTGCATCTTCGTTGGTGGCAGTTTCAACTATTCCCTTAGAGATGCTATATCGACATTTTTATTTTTTAAGCATATCCCTAACTGCCACATTTGAGGGATCATACCGGATCTTGAGGACCAATTCTTCCAACGCCTTAATTCAAGTATCCCTTTGCAAAGGATGATATCTTTTCTAATTTCGCATGTGTCCGACATTGCTCGGAGATACCTGTAATTTAGTGGTTGCAGTAGAAGCATTTGCCAACGCGGAGAAAATCATTTCCCTAGTTTACCTGTGCAGATCCATTTGATCACCAGGATGCACATCCCTAGTATGAAACTTGAATGTTTTTGTAATCGCTGATGGCTTTCGGTCCGGTCCGACACTTGTGCCTGCAGAAAAGCAATGTGCATTCTACCCTTTTCTGCATCGAATGCAGACAACAATTTGTGCGCTATGCAGTTGAAGTCTTCTTCCAAAATTGAGCATATGTATTGTTGGTCAACGTTTGAGTCTTTTTGATTAGGTCATACTTCCCAAAAACACTCAACTTTGGTCCTCCCCATTCCTACCGGTTGACTAGTGGAGTACTTGTGGGATTCTTAGGAACAACGGACACATGATTTACTTGCTTCTTGTGCTCATAAGTGACTGATCATCTTTCATACTTGTAGTGAATTGGATTTCCTTTTCACCAAAATTGTCGTAAAGAATCGGTTTTTGGCCTTGGTGTGTAATTGGAAATCTTCAGCCGAGACTTCAGGGATGGAAGGTGAAGTATCCTTCCTCAATATTTTATCCTTGGGAACCTATGGTGTAGTAGTATGTGAGATGATGACTGGAGGATTCTCGGGTCACTCTACCCCTCACTGTAGAGTGTTCAACTCCCATCTCGCTTGATTACTAACTTTTCTATCTCGATTGGGTGTATGAATATGGGACATTCTTATTTTTAACCCTCATCTCATAAATTATCCCACATGGATCATAGTGCCATATGAAACTAACAAAAACTTCATTCCCTTCAACAGTCGATCTGCTTCCTCCTCGACACTTCGGCTATTACAAATGAAAGACCCTATTTGCCCTTTTAATTCTGTTGTTGTTTCTTTTCAAAGACACAAAATGTATGTCATATGAGTTAATCATTTTCCCTATATACCTGTGGAAAATATACTCATGGGTAGATACTTGGGTAATTTGTATGGATCCAACTCACATCCATACACTATGATTTCAAGCAGGATTTTGGTAAAGGTACCAGTCTTCAGTCTTTGAAAGGTTTGAGAGGTGTAAAATCATCTGAATCTCCTCATTTATTCTTGGTTCTGGTCTGCCACTAATCATGCTCACCAATGGATGGTAAAACCATAAACCGCTTGAAACCGACTTTGTAGAATTTTGCTTGAGTAGTGAAGTCCATGCTGTTACCGCCTTCGACCTTCCATATTTGTCCATCTTCGTGAGATTGAGAAGGAGAATTTGTCCGCTTGAAAGAAAGTGAACATATAGGCCAGTATTGAAGAATATCTAACATGCCCTCTGTTACAAAATTTAAGAATTGTTCATGAATATTGTCCGCCGGGAAAGTACCCAGAGTCTAACCAAGTGGTGGGTCTCCTCATTGGTGGAGAAATGGACATAAAACCCAATATGGGTTCATCCATCCATTGATCCAAAAAATACCCCGCTAGCATAGAGCTTAATTTATATGACCTAGTTTCCCTTCACTGAAATCGTGGAGAACAGATATCGAGGATTTGTCTTGGGAGCCGAAGGGCCTATGGGGAGAAAAAATCAAAACTGGAAAGCCTCTTTGGGGAAATGATAGTTTTTGGTATAGTTCCCTGCGGATGACTTCAAGATTGAAAGGGGAGTGTTAAATTTGGTATGTACATCTGATCGATGGCTTTAGGTGTAATAAAAAACATATTTCCTCGATGAAGATACTATGGCTCTCTCTCGTCGAATGTAGTGGGGCCCAGCGTTTGGAGGTGAACCCCGGGGAATGGTGAACCCCGGGGAAAATATAGAGGGGAAGGTTTGATTTCCAGAGTCCAATTTCATCACTTTGGTCCAAGAAAATGTCCTTAGCCATGACTGTAAATCTGCGAAGTCAAATTCGCACCTTGTGTCTTATATTAGATGATATTTGTCGGCCAAGGGGTTCCTGTCGAGGTTGACAGGAGGCTGGAGGAAAGGATTTTCCTCAGCATCTACTTTCTTGGATTTTGGCGCATTCACTGTGAAAATACCTGTAAGTCAAACAAAACGTTAGTGGAGATGACTGTGGTTTTGGACGACTAACCGAAATAGAGAGAAAATGGGGAAAAATACTGCGCTAATGGAAGGGTAAAATGATGGGGAAATGAAGGTGAAGGTAGTTTTGACAAACAGATAATTGCTGGCATTGGATAGCTCGAAGCATCAGAGAAGCCAAATTGCAATAAACGCCAACGGGTCATTTGGATGCGGAGGATGGCGGTGTGACAATGAGGACAAATAATGACCGAGTGGACGGAGGATGTTGGATTGGGACTCTGACCATGCTGGAAGGGACTTGTAATTGCAGGAAAGAACCCATTTATAATGAGATGCGATCTTTAAGGGAAACCGTGGAAGATGATGTCATGGGGTAATGGGATATGTCCAATCGCAGGCCAAGGGGAGTCCAACCAATGATTCCCCGCCAATGAGAAAGGGCCTTCCGTAAAATAACAACAATCCATTCCGCACTCGCTAAAAAATAGATTCATTCTGGAGTCCAAAACTACCATCACCTCCATCAAGTAATCGGCCTGATCATAGATATGAGAATGATCGCTTACTCATCTCCGACCCCCACCATTAAAAGAAGAACACGGGTCCATAATTGAATCTCAAATCAGTGGATCTAGGTGCCGACGCTTCAACCATTCGATACTTCTTTATACATGATTTCGCATACCCCTACCGTTAAAGATAGAATGGTCGGGGGGGTTTGGAAAATCTTATCAACCATAGATCGCAGCCACATCTCACCGCTCTTATATGCGCTATCTTACTAATATATATATATATATATATACAACTTATTTAAATAATATTTATATGCATGTGGTTGTAGGAGGCCTGCTGGGTGATGGTGGTCGGCTTTCACCTATTGACACTCTAGGCATTTGGTGACGAAATGGACTACATCGCGCTTCATGCCCACCCAGAAGAAGAGCTTCCTCATATCTGCGTACATATTCTTCACACCCGGATACGCACAATAAAGTGATCTATGGGCTTCCTTTAGTATGATGCTTCGAAACATAATAGGTCTGTTTATCTAATTTATATATACAAGATATACAAATTATGAGTTTTAATCTAAACTTATAAAAAATCAAATGTAAAAAGGGCTCTTTTGATGAAAGTAGATAAAGAAAGAAAAAAGTGTTATTTCTTTGGTTTGTTTTTAATCTATATGCATCTGTAAGATCAAATATCAAACTACTATTTAAACAGAAAAATGTAGATAGTAAAAATTATACTATATATAAGAATTTCTATAATAAACAAGCAAATAAAAAGGAATAGACTAACCTATTAATCACTTGAAGAGTATGCATCCAATTGTTTGTATAAATCATACATCATTCCATCCATGAGATAAATCTGATGTGCATCTTCACATTGTTTGGAATAAACACCAAACTATACATTGACTGGTGTATTTAATTGATAAAACAATAGGACGCAGAATAATAACTGTGATATAATAGACTGCAAGTAATACGCATAAGATAAATCCAACAGTTATAGCTTGTATTTAATCAGTCAACATGTTTAAGGTAAACCTTATAATACGAATTAAATGATCATTAACTATTTTCATATAATTGAAGCATAAAATCGTGAACTGTGAGAGAAAAACTATCTTGACGACATAATAATCTGTGAAGATGAAAGCCATTGACAGTCATCAAATGATCAAGATAAACAAATTATAGACAACAACAACATTTACAAACAGCTAAGGCAGAAATGTAAACATATGTTATGTCTAAATTCAAGTATAAGCTTGTTCACAAGTAGCCCCAGGCCAAGATGATGTAATTACAAAAATAATGGGTTTTAAAGCCTTCATAAATGTAACTATTTCCCTTTTCTGAGATCAGATATTGATTACAAAAATAAAAGGGGGATACAACCACCCAGATCACACTAAATCCTCTAAAGCTAACAAAAGTTTATTTCTGTTCATACAAAATGTATCAAAGATATGACTAGCAAGTCTCAAAGATGTCTCAGATCAATTGGTAAGCATGAACTGTTGAATATCCTGAAAGGAAAAGGAAAAATAGAAAGATTTAGATACATATTCAACCATTAATTTGCAAATTTTGAATTAACATAACTGGCTACAAAAATCTTTTGATTATGTAGCTAGTTATTTTAGTAATTGAAATACAATTTATTGTAAGAATAAAGCAATCTAGTTTTAACAAATAATCATATTTTAAGATAAAAGGATCATACCTCCAACTGTAATATCAAATCGTATTAGACAATCTTGGAATTTACTATAGTTGTTGTAGCCTCAACATTTTTAAATATTACATTGCCTGTAGTCTTCATACATTTCTCTTTTCCTTGAATGACAGACTCGAGCCTATAGTTTTCGTTGGTTAAGGCATTGATATGATCAGTGACAGTTTTAACCTGTGACTATAGGATGGGTATGTTGGTGTAGTATCTATCAATCCAAGACAGAAAAACTTCACACTTCGACTGTGCGACGGTCCCTTGGGAGTAATCACAATTGTGAACCGAGGAATTTTCAACATGGACTGTAGACTTAATTCCCATTTTGATACCAGGAAACCCTTCGATATGTTTCAGACAAGGTGTAAGTTGTCAACAAAGTTATAAGGTTGATTGAGGGGTGGTTGAGACAAAAGAGGGTCTTCCTCAGCGAGAAACTTGTCAATTTTTGAATCTGAAATCTCATGGATATCGATCATTTTGATCGAGCTCACATGAGAGTTCTACTTGTTTCGAAGATTTCTTGAAATTAACCTCCCGACTTTCTTATTTTTAAAATTTAAATCAGGATGGCCTTTGGATATCTCACCTATAGGTTTCTTTAATTTTTTAACAGAGTCATTAGGGTGTATAACTTGCTCATGGGCCTGCTCAATAACCTTTGGATCGAGAAAGGGTTTTTTGTAAAAGGCTGAGACATAGGCCTGAGTAGGTGAGAGGGGCACTGTAGGGTAGACAAGGGTTTCTTCAACCACGAGTTTGTCGACCTCCTCCATATCAGGGTTACCATAACCGTTTCTGGTTATGAATGAATCCCAACTGTCATTCTGCAACTCTAATTGATGCACAAGTAAAAAATTTACCAAGCCATGATAGAAGAGGCTTGAATCTGATCGTTGCCTTCTATAGCTTTTGCCCATTTTGTAAAGGCTCCTCAATAAATAATACGACATATTTAAAGGAAACCCCATGAAAATCATGAGTAGACGCAGATGATAAAGAAACACAAGACCAAAACGTCCTTTACATGTGACAAACTGTTTCATCATAGAAAACAGCCCGTGCCATTGAGTTTTCAGTAAGGAGATAGGCATACCTTTGTCACATCCTTTTATATTCCTAGATGTAAAAAGAAGACTCCAAGGAACTTCTTCCACATTTGCATTTTTTAACCACCTTTGACTGCTCACAGGGAGTCTTGTATCTTGGCTCAAGAAATCCTCTGTAACCTTGAGTTGAACATCACCCACCTTAGCTCTACACCCATCGAAGGAGAGAGCGAATTCTTGGGCAGTTTGTAGATTGAAACCCTGGAATTTTCTAAGGAAAACAAGCCAACCATTTCTCTCAAGATCCTCTCTGGCATCGTCATATAAGAGCAAAGTTTGAATGCCATTAGGTTCGACTCTAACAACAGGATCCATACTGAATGAAAGGGTAATCAATCAAACACAGCGCGTAGGGTGGTTTGTGAGAACAGACCAGAGCTATACCCCGAGCCTGAGAAACACGAACCGTGAACGACGTATGAGCAGAAAACTCATAACGATAAGATGAGTGTTAATTGAAATGCATGTGAAGAGGGTTTTCAAAGCCCAAGACCAGTCTTGGAAATGATGGCTAACTACAAATCCTACTGCCACCTTTCATAAAGTACAAGCTAGGACCAGAGCATTAAAAAAGGAAATAAGTGTGAGAGATAGTGGATTCAATCATATGGTTTGGGAGATTGAAAATCGAAAATCAAAAACATAGTAATGAGGAAACATATAACCAAGAATCAAACAAAAAAAACCATACCAATTCTCAAATCAAAGAGGCCCTTTATTGATATAACTAACAATCCCTAAGAATGCTTGGTGTTCAAGGAACCGAAACAAAGAGAATAGTCTTCATAGCAAGGAACAAGGCTTCATTAATAAACTGTAGAAACAATTTGCCTTTAATAAATTTTCAAACAGAATGATAACACAGTCACAAGTTTTCAAGCTTCGTTTTCATGCTTTTAGTCATGAACGAAGCATGAAAAGACAACAGGGAAAAGAAACAGCTTACAATTATTATTTTCAAAATTGCTCATGAAGAGTAATAAAAATAGACGACCCCAGTTAGGAAGCGATATAGATCATTTAATTGATATAAAAAGTTAAAAAAATATGTTGGGCTGCCAACAATGGCGACATGATGGGAGAAGCAGTTATCTCTGTAATATGAACGAGTTCAAGTTAAAGAAATATGAAAGACTTCAAATCGAAGAATAACTGAAAAGTTATTTGAACATCTCTACTAATCATGACGCAATCCAGTTTAATATATCTTTTGTTAAAAAGAATGAAATTCGGTGACAAACTTTACAAAAGAAAGCCACGATGTTCAAGTTAATATCTCCAATACTGTTGACAGGGCCACTGCTGCCAGCAGGCGTTCATAGCCTCGACAGGGATGTCAATTAACCCACCCTGACGTCTGTATCCTGTCCAAGAACATTCAAATCAGAACGAAGGACTCTTATGGCCAAAAAACAAGATTCATACCTGAGAATTTTCTTTTACCTGACTTTGCTTCACTACCAGCGGGCCTGTTCAGTATCCCGACGAAGTTGTCTTGGTGTCATGCATGCATTTACCCACTGCCAGCAGACCTGTTCAGTGTCCCGATGGGTTTACAAACACTTCCCACAACTCTCTGAGAGATTATTCACATTCAGATATAGTTTTTTAAAAATATTCAACAGAGCGGGGTGACGCTGAAAACTCCATTTTTTTTATCCCAACTTAATATTTCACAGGCCTTTAAATTTTTCTTGCTAGCCTTCATCAAGATCTGAAAAATAGTTCATTAATAAAACTAATTTTCAAGAACAGGGAGACATCATTGAGTTTCTTTCTTAAAGAGTAGGGATAGCATAAAGAGATTTTTTAAAGATAATCATGAATACTTTCAAGTGCAAATTGAAACCGAGGAATCGACTTTCAAACAAAATGTCATCTTTAACTAGCTTGCAATTTCAGAGAAAGACAACAATTGATGTTCTGACAACCTTTGACAGTTATTTTGAGATGAAGCATTATGTTCTCTTTGTCTGAGCTAGACTGTAATACAGACATGTTTGACTCAAAAGGACCGATAAACAAAAATGAAAACAAAAACAAACCCGCAAAGAAAAATAGACAGGAAAGAAATCAAAACAGAAAAAAATATGTACAAAAGGTGTATCAGAGAGTTTTCAAGTGAAATACCTTTTGAGAGCTTGGCCATTCACCAGGAAGGTGTCTGGCTGTCCCTCTAAATTCTGTAGGTGGAAAGAACTGGGACCTAGTTTTTTAGCAATTAAAAATGGTCCCAACCACAGGTTTTGGAACTTAGTATGTTCGCCTTTCCCCTCATGAGGTTTGTCCCACTTAAGGACAAGATCACCTACCTCAAAAATTTTGTCCGAGGCAGAATTGGAATCGAACCAGTTTTTGACAATGAGTTGATGTTGATCCAATTTTTGTTTCTCTTGAGCCCTTACTTCCTCTAACTTCAACAAAGCATTAATCCGACTTTCCAAAGGAGGATAGTCTTCTTCTTGAACCTTCTGCAATAACTGAAAAGATGGAAGAAGAACATGTGGTGGAAGAATCGCTTCCCTACCGTAAACGAGAAAAAAGGGGTAATTACCAACAACAATTTTAGGAGTTACCCTATCAACCCAGATTGCATTAAATAGTGCATTATGCCAGTTTTTATGGTTTTCGAAGACCATTCTCTTGATGATCTTGATCAGGTTTTTATTAGTCGATTCCGCCAAACCATTTCCTTGGGGGTAATAGCTGGCAGAATACTTTAATTTTATTCCTTTTTCTAAAGTGAAATCACTCATTTCGAGAGACGAAAAATAGGAAGCATTATCGAACACTAGGCATTCAGGAATACCAAAACGAGTGATAATATTTGAATTCAAGAAAGATATTACCTGGCTGGTGTTTACCACTTTTAATGGTGCAGCCTCAGACCATCTGGTGAGATAATCTATGGTTGTTATGATGTATTTATGCTACTGCGTGGAGGTGGGGTTGATTGGGCCTATAATTTCAAGGCCCCATTGCTGAAAAGGGGATTCTACCGAGACAGGTTGCAGTGGGAATGTTGATTTCTGTACTCGACCAGAAGCCTTTTGACAGATTACACACTTGCGACATAACGCATGGGCATCTTTGAAAAGAGTAGGCCAGTAATATCCTACCCTTAATACTTTGTGGGTAGTGGTGTCTCCACCAAAATGCCCACCAACTTTCCCTGCATGTAATTCTAATAAGACTTTATCTGCTTCATCTTTTTCTAGACAATGCATAAGTATTCCACCGAAATTTTGGCGAAACAAAATGCCATTTACCAGCTGAAAAGAAGCATATTTTAATCTTAATTCTCTCCTCTTTTTTGGATCAAAGTGATGGGGAGCTGATCCACGAATTAGATAAAACTTGATGTCATCATACCAAGGACTAGTAGGATTTTGTACACAGCAGATTTGACTTTGATTATGTTGATCGTGAATTAACGTATCAGTTTTATTCTGCTATTCTACAACTGAATCAGTGACTAGTTTACATAAACCTTGGCCTCTAACAATTTGTGCTAGAGTGATTTCAAGGTCATATTATTGCAAGGATGTGACCCAATTTGCCTTTTTTTCACCCAATTCTTTCTGTACTAACAAATTTCTAACAACAAGGTAAGGGATAATGATTTTCGTCCTAGATTTCAGTAGATAAGATCGAAAGTGTTTTACTACTTTAAAAATAGCATAAGCCTACTGATCTACTACTGGGTAATTAAGTTTCACTCCCTTAAAGGCTGAGCTCATAAAGGCAATAGGAACTTCGTTGTTTTCAGCAATCTTTTGGGTTAGCACAATGACATAAGACCGATCAGAGGCAAACGTGTAGAGAGTGAAATATCACGAAAAGTCAGGGCTCATTAGGGAAGGAGCTTATACTATGGCCTTTTTCATTGAGTCAAAAACTTGACTTTCTAGAGGTCCCCAATGGTACTGTACATCTTTTTTTATTAAGTTCTGTAATGGCCTGACTATTTCTGAAAAGATGGGGATAAACCTTCTAACAAAATGTATCTGACCTAAAAAAGATTGCATAGACTTTTTGGAAGAGGGGGGGGGGGGCAGTTTTGAAATGACTTGGGTCATTTCAAGGTCAATGATCATCCCTTCATTGGATAAAATGAAACTGAGGAGCTTACCTTGTTCCACTGCAAAGACATATTTTTTAGGATTTAAAGAGATGTCGTACTTACGAAATCGTTGTAGAACAGATCTTAGATGAGCTAAATGATCTCCTTTATTCTTTGAGAAGAAAGTGACATCATCTAGATAGACTACTACAGATTGATTGATTAGACCGTGGAAAGCGATATCCATCACTCTTTGAAAAGTGGCACTGGCATTTATAAGCCCAAAGGGAATTTTTCTATAAGCATAGGTACCCCATGGAGTACGGAAAGTGGTCAGCAGTTGGTCTGGGGGAGACATAAGGACTTGGTTATACCCTGAAAAGCCATCCAGCAGTGATAATGTTTTAGAACTGGATACTTGTTGGAGAATCTGTTCCATGGGAGGAACAGGGAAATTGTCTTTGTCAGATGCTCGGTTTAAATTTTGGCAATCAACACATAGTCGGATTTCACCACTCTTCTTCCTTATAAGGACAAGATTAGAGACCCACTGTGTATGTCTTACCAGGAAAATTATTTTATCATTCAAGAGTTTGTTTAGTTCTTTCTTGACTGTTGGTTCAAGTTTTGGGTGCATTTTTCTTAACTTTTGTTGAAAAGGTTGGGTCTGGGGTTTCATGGGAATAATGTGTTGTATGATGCTAGGATCAAAGGTTTTTAGATCGCCATATGTCCAAGCAAAGACATCCTTAAATTACTTAAACAACTTAATAAATGTTGTATTTTCTTGCTTAGAACATCCCATCCCCAAATTGATGCATTGTGGGTTATCTTTAGTTCCTAAATTTACTTTTTCATCCATCAAAGAAGAACTATTTGTTTTACAATTCACTGATTTTCTGAATTTATCGTGCAAATCATAAAACCTTTCTAATCTTACCAAATATTTTGGGNAATTGATGCATTGTGGGTTATCTTTAGTTCCTAAATTTACTTTTTCATCCATCAAAGAAGAACTATTTGTTTTACAATTCACTGATTTTCTGAATTTATCGTGCAAATCATAAAACCTTTCTAATCTTACCAAATATTTTGGGATAGAATTTACCAGATATGATGTTGACTCTGGAGATCTTGGGTCCGGTATTACCATAAAATTGCAAAGGTCTTCGTCGTGGGTACCTTCGTCGATAACTGCACCTTGGAAAGTATCTTCCATGTGCAGAAAATTGATGATCTATTGATCGTCATCGAAAACTCTCCAATTAGTGATGTTGTTTGGGACGGATGGTCTGAACAACAACTCGATGAAAAATGCATTTGGAGAAAGGCATTCTATAGGAAAAAGTTTATAGGCAACATTAGCTAACAAATTAGCCTCATAATTATTCAATCTCGGAATAGAATTAATGTTAAATGCAGAAAAATTGTTCATTAAATTCCATACCTCAGTTTGATAGCTTTTCAGGTGTGGAGATAAATAGTGAATATAATTTTTTACCTGTCTAACCACAATTTATGAATCACGAAAGACTGTTAAATTCTGAATCCTCAAATCTAGTGCTTTTCTGAGACCTTGCAGGAGTGCCTCGTATTCAACTGTATTGTTTGTGCATTCAAATTCTAATCGGCAAGCGATCAAAGTTTTGTTACCTGCTGGATCAATGTGCACACATCATGCACCAGCTCCTTCCTTAGATTTAGATCCATCGAAGTAAAGAGACCAGATCTAATTTTCGTCAGGTGCATGTGACCCCTGAGAGAGGGTTGTTGATTGTGTGCATGTCATAATTTTGGACTGTTGTTCCGGGTCAGTAATGGTAGAAGTTTTAGCCTTGAAATTGCCGAAAAAAGTGTTCATCCCCTGCATTTCAGGTGAATTGGCAGAAGTAGTGAATGGTTCATTAGGATCATTTAAATTAGTTACCATAAACTTAAGATAACGCTCATGATTGACCTTGATTCTGTTAGGCTTTCCATTCTCGGGCAGCCACAAGTGAGACCAATCTGTCCTAAAATAACCATGTAGTTGTTCGGACCAATCCCTACTTAAGAATAAGCCATATACTTTGGGGATATCAATGACAATAATATCAATAATCTGATGAACTTTAGGATTAGATGATAATCTGATAAGTACATTTTTTAATTCACCTATTACTTTAACACTGGTCTGATCAAGCTGAATAATTTTCAGACTGGAAGGTTGAACTTCAGAATTGATTTTTTGGCAGACAAACCAAGGAATCACGTTTGACGATGCACCTGAATATACCATACAATTATGTACATTCCTATTGAAAATTTCAAAAGTCAACAAAAAGGGTAGGACATTTATGCGAGTATGAACAACAGAAGTTTGTTGTTTTTTAGTAGCATCCCTTGGAACTATTTTATCTACATTTTTTACGCTTTTTACAACAAGGTTTCTTTTATCATAGGACTCTAGTGTCGTTTTAACGGAGACCTTTTGAGGTGTTTTGGGGTTGTTTTCTGCAAATTTGTTGTTGTTCAAATTGTTGTTTTTGTTGTTTTTTGCAATATTCTGCAGCATCTTTTGTAGAAGAAAAGGAAATTTCAATAATTCGTAAACATAAATATTAGCTCTAAGTTTTTTGAGATCCTCAATCAAATCATATTCTAAAATTGGAGTTGCTAAATTCTGTTTAGTTTCACTTTGTCTAGACTGTTTTTTAGGTGCATTAGTTCCAATTGCAGAAGAGGATTTATTCGTTGTTTTACTTTTGGTATTGTAAGGATGCACTGTTTCAAAATTGGCTTGAAAGATACTATCTGAAAAATGCCCAAAAATGTTGGGAGAGGATTCGTCTTCTTCCACTATTTCTTGTTCAACCGCGTCTTCGGGAATCTCGGGAGGAACTAAGTTATCATGTGCCTCCATAATCATCTAGACAACATACTGTAGGCTTTCTAGGTTTAGGCCTTTAGAATTTGAGTTAGGCTGGTTTGTGGGAAAAGGGTTTCTGAAAGGGGGTTTGTAAGGCCCTTTGCTTGAAGAAGCTTCTTCAGTTGATCTTCTCAAATCTATAACATGATTTGACAACTTCTGAATGACCTTGTGTAAACTTTCAAGATCAGAACCGTCTGATTGAGTTTTTGTTTGGGGAGGTCTAGGAAGAATTTCGATTTTCTTCTTGGAGGATGAAGTAGTCTCTACCTCGTTACAGATATTGTCTTTTAGGCTGAGAATATATTTCTCGATTTGACTTGCCTCCTCGAAGGCCTCTAATAATGTTGTTTTCTTAGACCTTTTTACCCAAATTGCTATGTTTTGGTGTAGGGATTTTGTGTAGTATGTGACGATAAGATTTTCAGCTGGCATTGAATCTGTGGGGATTCGATTCTTTAATGTTAGAAAACTTTGATTAAAGTCTTTTACTTTTTCCTTGGGGTTCATCTTTAAACTAGAGAGTTCCATGAATAAGACTTCAGGAGATTTGTCATCTCCGAATTTCTCAAGGAAAAAAGATTCGAATCTATCCCAATATACAATGGTGTGGGGTTGTTGGGCAAAGTACCAGGTAGAGGCATTGCCCTCAAATGTATATGGAAAAATTCTACATACTACGTCTTTGTGTTCAACACTACGGAGCCTAATGGCTAGCATGGATTTTTTAATATGATCTGCAGCGATGTGCTTGGAGTCTAGATCGAATTTAGGGAGCCATTTCTCTGGATGTTTAGGCAAAGGATGTTGGGGTCCAAGTATGGCCACTGCATCTTGATCGAGCCAAGGTCTGGCGGGATTTTTTAGATTTTCCATAGACGTGGGTGGTGTCGAAGGCTAAGATGAATAACTTCCTTCGTCGTATGACCCTTCTCCTGAAGAAGAAAGAGATGAAGGGGGTGGTGATGGTGGAATACCAGTTCATCCCGCTCCAGGAGTGAGGATGTGATATGGATCCGTAGGGTTTAGGGTAAGACCAGTGCCTTCAAGTTGCTCCCTAATATTAGAAAAGTCTAATGGTTGATTCAATGGCCGACCTAGTTGTCTGATACGATCCAAAGAACCATGTGTCCTTATAAGGGATTGACGAACAATTTATTGTATGTCGGTCCCTGGGGGGATTGGTGTTACTGGTTCAATGGTAATCCATGGATTTTTCGTTTGATGTGGTTGTTGTTTGAGAGACAATGTTGTCATTAGAACAATTTCTTGTTACTATAGGTGAGCGGGTAGGTGGGGGAGGAGTCTTGCGACCTCCACGTTCCATCAATAGTATTTAGGCCCTCCTTCTAGCACCATTTGTTGACGGGCAAAAATGAGCGCTCGTCAACTAGAAGAGCGAGTCCGGTCTAGGGTTGTCTAATTAACCCAAGCTGTTTGGATTGACTCACTCTGACAGGTTTAATGGCTCCGTTGGCCAATCTAAAAACCTAAAAGAAACAAATAAATGAAACAAAGAAACAAAATAAC
>SNQJ01S0131661.1:0-10471 GCA_010110895.2 Picea sitchensis | reverse complement strand
TTACTACTCATTATTGGATAATAATTCTACATTGATATAACATTTGAAGAGAAAGGATTATAATTACGTTATTACTGATTCGCCCCCCCTCTCAGTAATCCAACATTTGAAAGGTTGTTTATTAGGAAATTTGGGGAAAGGAAAACAATTACATCTTTGCACAAAGAGCTAGGAGCCATCAATATGGGAAAGAAAGAGAAGTTAAAAGATTTTAACCAAAGTTTTCTCAATGTCTTAATCAAATTTCTCCATGATGTAGCTCTCGCTCAATCCTTGGAAATTGAATATTATACGGAAATGTTAACTCCTTCCATAGGAATGTTTTTTGAAAGAGCTAACAAGAACACTTTGGAACTTGACTTTGATGAATATGAAATAGTATAAAGATAACTCTCTTCCTATGAACATCACTCGCATATTGAGGAAACCAAAATAGTTAGGAAGACACCTTTGTTGTTAACTAAACCAACCGAAAAGGAACCAAAGGATATTGATAATTTGATTAAATTAAAGTTAAGAAATTATCTAACGAAGTGGTAGATCTTAAAAAGAATTTTTGTGAAGCGTCATCAATACCTTGAACTTTTCAACCGTTATTTAAGAGACAATATGTTGGATTACTGAGAGGGGGGGTGAATCAGTAATGAGAAATTTATACCACTTATTAGTCCTTTTAACTACTATGCATATTATTTTAACTTATCCAACAATGTTCATCAGTTCATCATCAATATATTATTGTATCATAAACATTAACATCCATCAATGAACAATAATAGACACGTCCACTCAATACACAATACACTAGTATTTTTATGTGGAAACCCAATGCAGGAGAAAACCACATAATGTTTTTCTTATATATCAAATAATTACATTCAAGGAAGCCCCAACTTCCAATTCTCCAGCTCCAACTGGAAGGAGGCTCCAACCCCTTAGTTTCTTATGCTCCAACTTTGTAATTCTTTGGCTCCAACCAGAAGGAGGCTAAAACCCCCTAGGTTCTCCGGCTACAATTGAAAGGTGGCTACAACCAACTAGTTCTTAGAATCAAACCTGAAGGAATCTCCAACTCCCTGATTCTCCGACACCAACCACAAGGAGGCTACAACCCCCTTTCCTTTCCTTGCCCAACCACCCTGAAATATAAATGCCAAATGTAGACAACCTGTCACTATCACTGAATCAATCACTGTCACTATCACTCTGTCATTGTCAACCTATACCAACACTCTTTCACAACCTGTACCAACCTTCTTCAAATATGTCCTACATATCTACAACCTATTTATGCTGCAACACGTGGATGCCCATGATTCTATTTAATGCAATTCATGGATGTCCTCGCCTCTCTTCTATACAACTCGCTGACTACTAAAATAATCTCTCAGTTTCACTGTTACCATCTCTATTTCTTTCAAATTGTCACTGTAAAACCTGTCATGTCAACCTCTACCAAAAACCTGTAACAACCTGTACCAAAAAACCTATACCAACAATCTGTAACAATAATATCATCAACCAAACTAGATATGATCACCAAGACCAATCACCAAAACAACTCTCAAGCATATGGACAATATCACTAGGATGTGCATCAAACAAAACTACTCATAACAACTCACAACCATCACCCACACATGTCTCTACAAATCACAACCAAGTACCAACCTATACCAAAACAAGTGCATCAACCATGCACAAGAACATACTCCAAGCTAACCAATAAAGGGCCTCTAGTAATACACCATACCATCCATAAACCCTTACATCAAACCATGTGCCAAAACTTCACAATTGTATAGCCTTAAACATGCACCACTCATAAGCCAATCATATACCAAGACTACTAACAAATGCCTCTCACAATGCACCATAAGATATGTCAATAAAACCAAGATAAGTGCACCAACAATGTGCCTCAATAGATCTACCTCAAATCATAATCTAGAACAGATATCATACATCCAAGAGGGCATATACCAAATCTCACCAAGTCATGCCTCAAGCATGCTCCATAATACCACTAAGATGCAATCTCAAAACATAACCATGAACATACCTTTATCTATGTAGTATCCCTGTTGTGTCTGATCTATGACAACCATACATGCAGTCTTTCCTCAGATCCTGCAACTTGGAACAAGCATCTTCCTCCTTACCCTTTCTACAGATATGCGCTTTCCCTTTCTACAACTCGCGGGTATCCGCACTTTCCTCCACTATGGCCCACAGATGCTCGTTCCCTAACTACTCTACAACTCACAGATAATATTAGAAACCTTGGAACAATATCACTCTCTGTAGCTCTGAAACTTTCACTCCTCCAGACCTTTGTTTCCCCATACCTACGCTTTCTCAGATTTGTAAATTTATACCTGCAAATAACCTTTCACAAAATGGATATTCAATAAATCTCAATAGGTAGCTAGGTACTAATAAGAGTCCCTTGCTCTCTTATTTATACTTTTCCAAGTGCCTTCCTCTAGAAGTTTCCTTGTAACTGTTTTGCCCCTTTCTCCATATTCTAGGGCTAACCTACTTTCTTGTTGTAACTAACTTTTCTTAATTAGTCAACACATAACTTATTTTCCCTTAACTAACTTCTTGTTACAACCACTTTATTATTTAATTTATTTCTTGTTCAACATCTTTGACTATTCAACCTTTCATTACAACTACTTTACCCATAATTAATAAACTCACCACTTCTTCTTGCAACTAACAATTCCTTAATTAGTCAAATCATAACTTCTTTACCCTTAACTACTTTCGTGTTGCAACCACTTTATTATTTAAATATTTTATCTTTTCAACCACTTTGACAACTTTATTATTTAAATAATTTCTCTTTGCAACCATTTTGACTAGGAATCTTCTTAAAGACTCTCTAGAAGCTTTCTAGAATATTTGACTTCTTGTTGACCTTCTAGGGGATTCTAGATTAATCTAAAGGGTTCTCCAACTTCGCAAGTCCATATCTCACTAACCATGATGAACTTGTGACATAACACATATCACCGGAAATGACATGAAATGTACTATCCAACCATGATAGTATTACTTGCATATTCACTTATCTTCATGCATTTATACCTCAAACAAGCTTAGGTCCCTTACCCATACCTTTGTGCTACCAAAATTCTCTACTGGACTTCTCCAAGGGTCGACATCAATCTTCAACATCACTATCCAAAGGTTGAAATCAATGACAACCAACAATCTAAACTAACTATCCAACAATATCCCCCTTTGGCATTGATGGAAAAACCAACATTGATCGCAACACTTAGACATGGAAATACTCATGCTCATACTTCACCTTTGATCATTTCTCCTCTTCAATGTTTTTATCTCCCCCCATTTTACATCAATGGAAAAGGGTATCTCCCTTTGGGGTTGCTCCCCCTGACTGAACTCTCCTTGGGGATGCTCCCCCTGTCTGCATGCCTTTGATCTTTCTCTTTGTTTATAAGCCTCTGATTACTCTCTCTCCCTGCATATGATTAATCTCTCTCACTTTGAAAAATGGCATCACTATGATGCAATGCTAATCGCATGGCTTCCAATGCTCTCTCTATGATCATATTTATCATCTCTCCTATTGGAATCATACCTCTGTTCTTATCTCTCTATCTCAAAACTTCTCTGAATGATATTTATACATGTATTCCTACTTTTTTTTCTCTCCCTTTGATTTCTCTGCAAGATGTCACGTAAAACAATTGTAGGGATTCCTGTACTTGCTTCATTTTGAAGTTTTTTTCCATTGATGCTTCCTTGTGTAATCAACTGACATATATAAAAATAATTCAAGAATAATCATTCAAATATTATTGTATCACTATCATCCATTATGATAATATTCCTTTATATTTTAACCACTCTCTGAATCAATCTCTGAACAAATATGTGAACCCAATCTCTGAATCCATATTTGAACTGCCAATCTATGAATCCATGCTCTCATCCACTGTCATATATATGTCAAAACCTGCTACTCAACTGTCCACAATGTTGACCGATATGTCCCTGTATTATTAAAGTATTCTTGGCTTCAAATGATCATCAAAAGTGTCCACTGATATTCTTTATCTACATACCAAACTCTGCATGCCTGGAACAACTTGTGCTAACAATATCTATGCCTGAATACAACCTTAAACTTATGCATGTGTAATTTCCAAATGACAGTTGTGTGGTAGCATTTCTTTCTCAATCGATCAATCTGTCATTCTGTACTTTTTCTATTGAACCACTTTGAATCTATCTCTATCAAATATCTACAAAATCATACTTCAAATTGCTCAAAATATAAATATATTATATGTACAGTTGATGTCTAGACTCCCCCCTGTTCAACATACATATTTAATGGGAGTCTCCAATCCTGATGGCTCAAAAAAATACCCTCTCTGCTACGAAGTCATCTTCCTCCTATGGATTCATCATCCTTCTGAACTATGACTTCTTTCTTTCTTCATGTGGATTGATTTTTCACTACAATTCCTTAAAGTACAATTTCTTGGGCCCGTTATTTATTCACCTTCTCTTTATTTATTTCTCGTGCTACTGCAAATCCTATGATCTCTCAGACTTGTTATTTATTTACCTGCTCTGTATTTGATATCTCTCTGTTGTATATTCTGACAATATGTTTCTTGAAACCTGTTCTTCTTTTTCTTTGTTTCATTGTCTTTCTTGTACTATGAAAAGTCTTGTAATTTCTTAAATCTGGTCTTTATTTACTTTCTCTTCTTCTTGTTCTTTTCTTTTCCAAATTTTAGTATATTTGATATACGTTTCTTCCTTCATGGATGGCACTGTAATGCTTCTACAATTCTAAGCTATATGACCATAGTTGTGGCATTTGTAACATTCAATATTATGTGGGGCCACATACGCATTTCTTGCTTGAACATTTCTTCCATAAGCCCTACATTCTGCAACCTTATGTCCAAACTTAGTACAATAAAAACAATGACCATAAGAGAAATTTACGTACTTGGGAGTGAATGATATTCTTTTTGGTATAGTCCTTCTGAAATCATGCTTTGGTTGATCATGATCTTCTCTTCTATTGACTCCTTCATTATGAGTGAAGCTTCTTGGTTGTATGAATGTGGAAGGTCTTCTTTGATGTCCATCTCTTTTGTAGTCTTATTCTTGAGTCTTCTGTCCTTTTGGAATATTCTTGTTTAGGGGCTTGCATTCTTCCTTATTTATATAACCTTTGATGACTTCTACATAACTCCTAGGATTCTCTTCACTTTTCCCTTCCGATGACCTGTGACATTTCTCTTCAACTATATTTATTTATGATGTGGATGCTTCTTCAATGTTTTTGCTGAGCTTGAAAAATTTTATCTTAACATAACAATTTCTTCTTCAAGATTCTCTACCTCTTCTTCCTTCTTCTATTCACTTTGCTTCTTCAAGTTGGATATTCAAAGTGATTATTTCATCTTCAATTTCTCTTTCTCTTTGACTGAATTCTTCTTTATGATGATTTTCCTTTTCAATCTCAAGATTGTCTTCTATTTCATTGGGATTTTCTGTCTTGTCACTTTCAATCTTCAAATCAGAGAATTCAATCTCAAGGTCTCCACACTTTTCATAATTAAAGCAAAATAACTCACATCTATTGATTTCCCACTATTATTCTTCTGAATCTGTTTCACATAATGAACATCTTTCTTTTTTTTCTATACATGTATCTTCTTTAGAAATCTCTGGCTCCATGATGGGAGAAAACAAAATATCATGTAGATTGTCCCAAAGTTCTTTAGCTCATGAGAATTTACCCACTTTGTCCTTTGCTAAATCACATAGTCCTTCCATGATGAAATCCATTGTTATTTCATTGTTATTCTTCAATTCCTTCTTGGTTGTAGTCTTAGGTTTCCTTGTAGAATTGTATCCTATCACAACTGATTTCCAAATATCATATCCCTATTCATTTAAAAACACTTTCATCCTTTTGCTCCATATCTCATACTCTAGACCACTCTAACCATAAAACTTTGGTACTCCATTCTCAGTGTATTCCATGATCTCCTTCCATTGGTTAAACTATTTCCTGAAGGAACTTGCTCTAATACCAATTGTTGGATTACTGAGAGGGGGGTGAATCAGTAATGAGCAATTTATACCACTTATTAATCCTTTTAACCACACTTTATATTATTTCAACTTATTCAACAATGTTCATCAATTCATCATCAATATATTTTTGCATCATAAACATTATCATCCATCAGTGAAAAATAATAGACACATCCACATAATAAATGTTAGAAAAATAGGATAATAGAGAAATAAATAAAATAAATGCGAAAATAAAACATAGAAGATACACAATAAAATAGAGACACATATATACATGGTTCACCTAGTGTGGATTACGTCCACCAGAGAAATTTCCAGGTCCTTCCTTTTTTATTATCCAACAAATGAAGGGATAAAACCTACAACACACTCATTGTAACTTCCTCATCTTCCTTTCACAGTCTCCTCACTTAGAATACAATATTCTCAATGATACATAGCCGTAATTCATTTCCCTCATAAAAGAGGGTTTCCTTCTAGGGAAAAAAAAACCCTAACATAACTTCTATCATTAGATTTGCGACCTTATAATGTATAGTCCATATTTACTATGAAATTACAAAATACATTTACAAGGAAATTTTTTCTTTGAGGGCCCACTTGCCTCCAGACCCCGTAGAGGGGGTAAACCCCCTCTACACTCCCCCATGTGGAGGAGTGTACATTCTTCTTGGGTGTAAAGTCTTCATGGGGTATAAACACGGTTGAAAACAAAGACCTCTGGATCAGGAAGATAATCAGGCTCCACAACCAACAATCTCCCACTTGGAGACTGATCTCAACAACTCCACCGTTGTTGTATCTACTGGACTATGAACCTTCTTGGACCTAGAAAATTTCTCATCTTCATATTCATGCTTGAAAACCAACTGAATCTGAGCAGGAACTCAATTTCTTCCTTGCTACTCCCTTAGTTAACATGTCTGCAGGATTTTGGCTAGTGTGCATCTTTTCCAACTTCAAATGTCCATCTTCCAAGATGGATGGTATGAAACGGTACCTGAGTTGTATATGATTAGTCTTAGAATGGAAGGATGATTTATTTGCAAGATGAATGACACTCTGTTGGCAGCCCAACATATATTTTTAACTTTTTATATCAATTAAATGATCTATATCACTGCCTAACTGGGGTCATCTATTTTTATTACTCTTCATGAGAAATTTTCGAAATAACAGTTGTAAGTTGTCGCTTTTCCCTATTGTCTTTTCATTCTTCGTTCATGACTGAAAGCATGAAAACGAAGCATGAAAACTTGCGACTGTGTTATCATTCTGTTTGAAAATTTATTAAAGGCAAACTGTTTCTATAGTTTATTAATGAAGCCTTGTTCCTTTCTATGAAGACTATTCTCTTTGTTTCGATTCCTTGAACACCAAGCATGCTTAGGGATTGTTAGTTATATCAACAAAGGGCCTCTTTGATTTGAGCATTGGTATGGTTTTTTTTGTTTGATTCTTGGTTATATGTTTCCTCATTACTAGGTTTTTGATTTTCGATTTTCAATCTCCCAAACCATATGATGGAATCCACTATCTCTTGCACTTATTTCCTTTTTTAATGCTCTGGTCCTGGCTTGTATTTTACGAAAGCTGGCAATACGATTTGTAGTCAACCATCATTTCCAAGACTGGTCTTGGGCTTTGCAAACCCTCTTCTCATGCATTTCAATTAACGCCCATCTTATCGTTATGAGTTTTCTACTCATACAGCGTTCACTATTGGTGTTTCTCGGGCTCGGGGTATGGATTTAGTCTGTTCTCACAAACCCTCCCTACGTGATGTGTTTGATTGATTACCCTTTCATTCAGTATGGCTCCTGTTGTTAGAGTCAAACCTAATGGCATTCAAACTTTTCTCTTATATGACGATGCCAGAGAGGATCTTGAGAGAAATGTTGGCTCATTTTCCTTAGAAAATTCCAGGGTTTCAATCTACAAACTGCCCAGGAATTCGCTCTCTCCTTCAATGGGTGTAGATCTAAGGTGGGTGATGTTCAACTCAAGGTTACAAAGGATTTCTTGAGCCAAGCTACAGGACTCCCTGTGAGCGGTCAAAGGTGGTTCAAAAATGCAAAGGTGGAAGAAGTTCCATGGAGTCTTCTTTTTACATCTCGGAATATAAAAGTATGTGACAAAGGTATGCCTATCTCCTTACTGAAAGCTCTATGGCACGGTCTACTTGCTATGTTGAAACAATTTGTCATCTGTGAAGGATTTTTTAGTCTTGTGTTTCTTTATCATCTGCGCCTGCTCATGATTTTCATGGGGTTTCCTTTAAATATGTCGTATTATTTATTGAGGAGCCTTTACAAAATGGGCAAAAGGTATAGAAGGCAACAATCAGACTCGAGCCTCTTCCATCATGGCTTAGTAAATTTTTTACTTGTGCATCAATTAGAGTTGCAGAATGACAGTTGGGATTCATTCATAACCAAAAACGGTTATGGTAACCCTGATATGGAGGAGGTCGAAAAACTCGTGGTTGAAGAAACCCTTGTCTACCCTACAGTGCCCCTCTCACCTACTCAGGCCTATGTCTCAACCTCTTACAACAAACCCTTTCTTGATCCAAAGGTTATTGATCAGGCCCATGAGAAAGTTATACACCCTAATGACTCTGTTAAAAAATTAAAGAAACCTACAAGTGAGATATCCAAAGGCCATCCTAATTTAAATTTTAAAAACAAGAGAGCCAGGAGGTTAATTTCAAGAAAGCTTCGAAACAAGTCGAACACTCATGCGAGCTCGATAAAAATGATCGAGATCCATGAGAGTTCGGATTCAAAAATTGATAGGTTTATCACTGAGGAAGACCCTCTTTCGTCTCAACCACCCCTCAATCAATCTTATAACTTCGTCGACAACATACCACCTTGTCTGAAACATATCGAAGGGTTTCTTGGTATCAAAATGGGAATTAAGTCTAGAGTACATGTTGAAAATTCCCTGGTTCACAATTGTGATTACTCCCAAAGGACCGTCGCACAGTCGAAGTGTGAAGTTTTCCTATATTGGATTGATAGATACTACACCGACATACCCATCCTACAGTCACGGGTTAAAACTCTCACTGATCAGATCGGTGCCTTAACCAGCGAAAACCACAGGCTCGAGTATGTCATTCAAGGAAAAGAGAAACGTATGAAGACTACAGGCAATGTAATATTTAAAAATGTTGAGGTTGCATCAACTATAGTAAATTCCAAGATTGTCTGATACGATTTGATATTACAGTTGGAGGTATGATCCTTTTATCTTAAAATAGGATTATTTGTTAAAACTGGATTGCTTTGTTCTTACAATAAATTGGGTTTCATTTACTACAATAACTAGCTACAAAATCAACAGATTCTGTAGCCAGTTATGTTAATTCAAAATTTGCAAATTAATGGTTGAATATGTATCTAAATCTTTCTATTTTTCCTTTTCCTTTCAGGGTATTCAGGAGTTCATGGTTACCAATTGATCTGAGGCATCTTTGAGACTTGCTAGTCATATCTTTGATACATTTTGTATGAACATAAATAAAATTTTGTTACCTTTAGAGGATTTAGTATGATCTGGGTGGTTGTATCCCCCTTTTATTTTTGTAATCAATATCTGATCTCAAAAAAGGGAAAAAAGTTACCTTTCTGAAGGCTTTAAAAACCCATTATTTTTGTAATTACATCATCTTGGCCTGGGGCTAGTTGTGAACAAGATTATACTTGAATTTGGACATAACATATGTTTACATTTCTACCTTAGTTGTTTGTAAATGTTGTTGTTGTCTATAATTTGTTTATCTTGATCATTTGATGACTGTCGATAGCTTTCGTCTTCACAGATTATTATGTTGTCAAGATAGTTTTTCTCTCACATTTCACAATTTTATGCTTCAGTTATATGAAAATAGTGAATGATCATTTAATTTGTATTATAAGGTTTACCTTAAACATGTTGACTGATTAAATACAAGCTGTAACTGTCGGATTTATCTTATGCGTTATTACTTGTAGTCTATTATATCACAGTTATTATTCTGCGTCCTATCGTTTTATCAATTAAATACACCAGTCAATGTATAGTTTGGCGTTTATTCCAAACAGTGTGAAGATGCACAACAGATTTATCTCGTGGATGGATTGATGTACCATTTATACAAACAGTTGGATGCATACTCTTCAAGTCATTAATAGGGTAGTCTATTCCTTTTTATTTGCTTGTTTATTATAGAAATTCTTATATGTAGTATAATTTTTACTGTCTACATTTTTTTGTTTAAATAGTAGTTTGATATTTGATCTTACATATGCATATAGATTAAAAACAAACCAAAGAAATAACACTTTTTTCTTTCTTTATCTACTTTCATCAAAAT
>SNQJ01S0131659.1:8491-25829 GCA_010110895.2 Picea sitchensis | reverse complement strand
CCCAATCTTCCTTCGACATACCAGTAGGTGGTGTACTAGTAGTTTGTGTACTAGTAGGTTGTGTACCAGTGGCCTGTGTGCTAGTAGACAGTGTACCAGTAGGATGTGTACCAGGATCCACAGCGATCCATTGTTCTTTGTCTACAAGAAGGTCCTCCATCTTGAGATTCCATAGCTCAAAGTTTTTGCCATTAAACTTCTCTATCTCGATTCTATAAGAGCTCACCATTCCTCTTTATACAACCGAATAAACACCGCAAAAGCTCCCACTAAACCCAAGTTTATCACAGACCCAAGATAAACTTGATCTATCAAGACCGATCCAAACCCTTAGCAACAAAGGCGTCCCTCTGAAGCCAAAAATGAGCAATGATACCACATGTAAGTTTTAAAACTGTGAAGTAAAGCAATGCATATAGATTCTTAAGCAAAACAAAATTTAATCAATGGCTCATATACAGGGTACACAGAGATTTTATACTGGAAATCCTCAACCGGTAAAACCTTTCTTATATTCATTATATTGAATTTCACCATTCACCATACAATATATACAATGTTTTTAGGTATTCCATAGATACCAAAACCCTAATCCCTTAATCCGGGATTAATTTAGAAAACTGCTAAAAATAGCAAAATCCGCTAAAAATAGTAAAAACCGCCCAAAAAGAATTTTCGGGGCATTGAGCGTAACCAAGGGGGGCATACCTACCCCCCTGTGGGACCACCCTAGGAAAGCGCCTGGTGCACACGACACAAATATCACTACTAGAGGGATCGTTAGATGCAATTGTCGAATCTGAAGCGCCCACACACACAAATGCAAAGAATATAACACATACCCAACACAAATTGAAGCTATTTAGAACCGTGGATGTCAAAGTTGGAAGAACATAGGAAGAATCACAAGATATTGAAACACCTGCCCCAGATAGAGAAGAAGTATTGCCCTTGAATCCTAGGAAAGAATCTCAACAACGCGAAGTTACTATGCCAAGAGGAGATAAGAAACAAAATGGAAAGAGGAATAACGAGACGAAGATCACTGGGGAAAAGGCTAGAAATATCAGTAAGAATAGAGAAAATATCGAAAAATTATAGAAGATTCCAAAGGGAACTTCGTAGAGAGAAAATTTGCAAAACTGGAACTTCGTCGGGATATCAGAAAAACGCTACATGGCACTTCACCATGGCGAAGCGATATATCCATTGAGAGCATTATAATCATTAGCCCGACACCCCGAATGGTTAGAACAGTAGTTATGGACAGAAATCTCACCATCAAACCGTTGGGACCGCGCCACAACGGACATAACTGCATTAATGAAGGTCTCTTGTTCATTGGAAAGATCCATTACATTGTTGTCTACTTATTTTGTCGACTGTTGCACCAAGAACACTTTTGCGAATTGTATCAGAGAGAACTCATTGCTACTGCGCTATGATTAGTAAGATCGACAACAATTCTATTGTTTTGTGCACTCATTCATCCATCCAATCTAAGAATGTATGTCATACGAGCTCAGCGCCGCAGAGAAAATATTCAAAGAAGTTCTCATCGATCTCATGGCTGAGAAAGTAATGTCTACAAGTATTCAAGCGTCCTTGACGAGAGGAGTGCAAGCCTCTCCGTCAAATGCTCACGGATCTGGACCATCCCGAGTCATCACAGAAAAGAGAACCAAGCACAGAGATGACCTAGAAAATGCGAAGCTAATCCCGACCATCTTACCTGACTACATCCCGCCTCTGACAAGCACGGTGAGTCGTGATAGTGTGTCGAGAGATTTTGATTACACCATGGTTATTGTGTACCTCCCGAAGGGGATACGCGTAGTTAGAGTGCAACAAGACAAGATCGCAACGTTGAATTTCAATGACTTCAACATAAGAGACCTCAAGAACCATAGTATGCTCATCCCGTATAAATACTGGACTAGGATGAAGGGGAAGAACTCAAAAATAATCCCCCATCCGTGGATGATGAACCTCGCACAGTCCACCCTTTTGAATGTAATGAATATCCCACATTTTCAACGGCACCAGGAGGTCAACGCCTTTGTTAAGATCCTACTCTCATGTTACCATGGCAGCTACTTATGGCTAGACTGATGTATCACAGTTGATCCGACGTTGATCCATAGGATCACCGGATTGACCATGCAAAGACCTGACCCATAGGACTTCTATCCAGGGAAGGCCACAGATCGCGCATTAGCACAGAAGATCAAGGATACATACAGTGATGTTGAGAAGGGGATGTGAGGCTACAAGGTAACTTCCATCTAGAATGGTGCAGTGCGCCTAGCATGCCAATTAATTGCAGGAAATCTAGTAAGGAATAACAGACCCACACAGGTCACAGGGTTTGTCGTTGACCTCGATGGAAAATGTGTATAAGGCCTACAGATGAATTGGGAGAAGTACCTAGTCAACCAGCTGTAGTTAGACTGTCATGAAGCTTAGGATCATGGCTATGAGTTCAACTTCATCTAGCTCTTGATCCTCATAGTGTTTATTTCTTGGGAGATGCCGGAAGGTGAGACCTTCCCGGATATTGAGCCGTTCCAACCACTTGCTGTAAAGTTCACCACACTCTGGTACTCGAGTGATATGGGAAAAAGGTGGCAGTCAAACATGGTCTTTCACACATATAATCTCCAACTGAAGAGGGCTATCGAAGATGAACGTCGCATGACATCAAACACCCTACAGTAGTTCCAACCCCTCATGAAGTTTCGCGCAAATCAACACTTCATCTATATCACTGCATGAGCAGACGAACATAAGGAGGAGCTTCAGTCATACTACAAGCTCACAGAAGAGGACCTTGAGGAGATAACTAAGGACTAGTCAGTAAACCTACTTATCCCTCCTAATATTGCAAAGATGTCTGAACCCAAACTTAACAGCTTGGAGGCCTCTCACAAAGAACATGACACACCCAGAACTAATAGAAGGAAGAAGACTGAAGAAGTCTAAGACTTAAGCAGCGCATCAAAAAAGACTTCTTCAATATCACCTGGACGAGGGGGTGTTGACGAAGTAGAAGAGATAAATGGCAAAGAAGATGAGCAGAAGCAAGGAAAAGTAAAACCACCTAGAGATGAGGTTGATCCATTGAATAAGAGGAAGGTTTCTCCCATGAAACCCTCTTCTTGGAAGAAATCCAAAGCCACCTTGACTAAGATGCAGACTGTGCTCACTGTCGATGACTTCGACTTTATCATAGCAGCTGTCGTAGATGATTCGCAGGACATCTTACAGAAGCATGAATCCAAGCAGGAAGAAATGTACAACAGAATCGAAGTTGAACTTCGAGGAGTACAACAAGCCCTTCAGTCCAGTCGCGCAGTGTCCACTGCACCCCTGTCATCGGAAGAGCCAGAGTTGGGAGATGAGCTAGCCCAACTCCGTAGACTAGCTGATGTGACCGAAGCTCTCCTTTGTCGTGCATAGAAAGAAACAGAAAAAGCCACTTAGGCCTTGAAGCAAGTGTAAGAAGTAGTTTTAGAACAACTTTGAGTTGTAGAGAAGGAGAAGGTTTCTCTCCAGACAAATTTTGAAGAGGAGAAATCACAGATTCAACAAGAAAAAGAACAGTTGCTCGCAGAGCAACTCGAAGTGAAAGAAGCAGTCAACAGAGAACTTCTCTCTGTGACAGGCTTAGAGCCAAAGGTAGAAGACCAAGTCGATCATCAAGTAGAGAAGCTCGCAGAAGCTATCCAGTAGCTACAATAAAGAATAGCAGACTTAGAGCTCCTCACAATGCCCAACACTCCACAAAAGGTGAGGGATCAAAGAGAAGAAACTGCCTGAAGCGTAGTTGAAATAATCAAGGCCCTCACCATGGAATGTAAACAACTAAGTAATTATAGTGCCCAGACTTATGAGAGACTCACTGAGAATCCAGAACTGAAGGCACTGGAGTCACAGCTCTAGGAGGCGAAGCAACAAGCAAAAACAATACAAGCACAGTTGAAGCCCCTGTCATCTATTGAAAGGATGAAGCGATCCCAAGAATAGTGCACTACTCAACAACAGGTCCACACCATTTAGAGTAGAGTCATGGAAGTGACTCAGAGGCTCCAACCTATACAGGATGAGGCTTGCCAACTGTTCGTAGAGATCGAAGGTGGAGGAGAAGAACTGGAGCAAGTCGTCACTGCAGCTGAACATCGCTTAGAGGGACCTGTCAACGAAGAAGTCATCCAACAGTTCACTGAACAGGAGGCCGTGGCACAACAACAAGTTGAAGCAGATCGAGTCAAGCTCGAGGATTTTGAAGAAGAGCTACCCAAACCAGAGTGACTCGGGACGAGTCACAGGTGAGTGTTGGGGGCTTGTTGGCCCTCGACCAAGTTTTGAGGATACTTGGTCATGTTTGACCTATTTTTGGGGCTTCGACAGGCTGCCAAAGGTGGAGCACAAGATGAAGTAGAGATCGCGGGATCTCAGCCCATTTTTAGGTATTTTTGGGTTTTTGGTCTTATGTAACGAGCATGGGAATGTCGGCCCATGGGTTTACCCATGTTTAGGACCGATTTTGTAAATATATAAATAGAAATATAGGTGATGTAAGAAGTATCGGTGGCTAAGTGCTAGTACTATCTATGTGCAAGAAGACGTGATTAATACTTGCAGAGCTAAGTGCAAGTCATCTGTAGTGCTTTGTGCACAAACTATGTAAGGCTCTGTGCCTAGATCTACTTAGGGAAGGAGGATCTAGTGAAGTGCGCACAGATCTCCTGTCCTATGCGGAGTAGGGTTCTAATGCTTTGTGCCTGTAAGAAGCTTGACAGAAGATAATAAAGAGAAGAAGAGTTGGTGAATGTAGCCCCAGGGTGGGGGTGAACCACGTACATCTTGTGTTATGGTTTCTTTGTGTAATGTATTGATGTGTTTATGTGTTTACTTGTTTAGATGCTTTGATATAGATGAATGACAGATAGATCTGTTGATGCTATGTGCTTAATAATAAGGATGAATGCTAGATCTGACCTATTTGGATGTGCTTAGTGCTTGAATATACTAGATCTGGTTGAATACAACGATGCTCTGTAATTAGGGTTTTGTCTGCAAAGTAGATACTGGTTTAATACTGATGAACTGTAATTGCTAAGTTCTATGTTAATGTGTTACAAGCACAGATCTGTGTCCCAGCTAAGGTTGCAGACATCTAAGTCCTGCAACCACTCGTGCCTCTACCTCGGGTGAGACTTCATCTGCTTCGCAGGTGTTTCCGAAAGGGCTAGTAGTTAGGGTTTTGTTGGTGCGTTGTTGTAGCGTTGAACCCTGGGTATGCCCCTATACCAACACTCTCTATCTCCCCTCCTCTATTACTATCCTTTGTCCCTTATTTTCATGTATTCTTTCTCAATACCTAATGGGTCATATCAAAATTTTCTTGATGGGTACCTTTTCCCATTCCTTCCTTGATTCTCGAAGGATACTACCCAATTACCAACTTGACTGGTAATCAAATTTATGGGTTGAGGACAGTTTAGGGTCTGCATTGTTTTAATTTGATAGGGTACTTCCTAGTAGGTTCATTTCAATACAGTAATAGATACCCTCTTGCACCATTCCTCTCATGACATCATAACCTGTGGATTACATCCCTTTAGTAGTAGTTCAACATCTCCATGTTGCATTAATAACCAAATATTTACATTACATAAATTATGAAAGGTCCATTGTCTTTCAAAGATCACATAACATGAATGTATATATTTTTGGTCATGATAATAATTATATTTATAGATAAGAGGAAATAGGGGCGTTTCAATCCCCTCTCACTTAAATGAACACCGCCCTCGGTGTTTTATCTTTCGCAAAAGCTCTATATACAACAATGAATAAAAAAACGTATGCATGTTTCATGGAATCCTCCAGTTCCCATGTAGCTTCATTAGGACCAAAATGTTTCGATAAATGGATTTCTTTTAGCAGTATCTATGCAATCAGTATGATTCTTTTCCCATACGATTCCCTTCCTCTAGTAAAGAGTTCAGGACAGATAGTAGAAATTATAGGTCCTATAGTAGCTCTTAGGCCATGTAATTACACTTTATTTCTTATATACGTAATTACATAAGACCCAATCCCTACTTATTTCCTTGGCCTGCACCTTGACCTATGTAATGTTTCTATTGTTGAGAGATACCTCTTTCCTGTCTAGGATACATTGTGGTTCTAGCAAGAATTCTCCCTCTAGCTCCACCTGGATCACAGACCAGTCAATTATGTGAGAAAAAACATGTACATATTTATTTAACAAAAAAGAAACATGGAAAACATTATGTGCTTTCACTGTGGGAGGTAAAGCTAATCTATAAGTTACAGGTCCCACTTTGTCCAGAATTTCAAAGGTTCCACAAAATCAAGGTGCCAACTTGGCACATGTTCCCATTCTGAAGGAACTTCTTTTGGGTCTAATTCGGAGATACACATGATCCCCTACTTTGAACTCTTTATGAGTCCTTTTGTTGTCTATAGAACTCTTCTTCCTGTCCTGGGCCACTTTTAGATTTTTCTTCAGTTGAGTTACTTGTTATTCCAAATCCTTTAGCATGAGTATTTTTGTTGTTTGTGTAACTCTTCTTCATGTCTTGGGCCACTTTTAGATTTTTATTTATTTGAGTTACTTGTTATTCCAACTCCTTTAGCATGTCTATGCCAAGTCTAATTCTATCCATTGGGTTCTCTCGATTGATTGGAATATTTCATTGTCTGCCATAGAGAGCCTCAAAAGGACTCATTTTCAAGGATTCTTGATAGTCATTTTTGTAGGAAAATTATACCAGTGGTATCTATTCTTCCCATTTCTTGGGCCGATGCATCACATGCATCCTTAACATGTCTTCCAATACTTGGTTTACCCTCTCTGTCTATCCAAAATTTTGAGGTGAATTTTACATATCTATATGATATGATCTCCCTAGGCATCCCATGTATCCTAAATATTTCTTTCATTAAAACACTAACAACATTTCCTTGCAAGTGAATTTTACCAGGATAAAGTGAGCAGCCTCGCTCAAATTGTCCACAACTACCATAATGGCATCCTTTTGTTTGGTTGATTTAGGTAATCCTGTGATCAAATCCATGGAGATGGTTTCCCATTTCCATTTTGGAATATGTAGGGATTGCAATAGCCTTGCTGGGTGTGTGTGTTCCATCTTAAACTATTGGCATTCCAAACATTTAGTTAAATACTCCTCTATGTCCTTTTTCATTCCTTGCTAGTAAAACAACTTCTTAGGGGTTGATATCATTTTTGGGTAATCAGAATGACCAGTATATGGTATTTTATGTAGTTCATCCATGATGAACCTCTTCAAGTCGTCATAATTTGGGATATACAACCGACCTTTGTAGGTTAACAAACCATCATTCAGCAGTTGATAGCTATCATATTTCAGTCAGGTGGGTTCTTGTTCTAGATATGTCTTTATAGTTTTGAAAAACTCATATGTTTCTTGTGCACTTTTGACTCTCTCCTTGATGTTTGATTCATAGGTGCTTACAACTACCAAGTGAATCACTTGCATGCTTCTATTGATGGCATCATCCACTCTATTTTATTTTTCCTTTGATGTGCTTGATTTCAAAATCAAATTCACTAAGGAGATCCATCCATCTATCTTGTCTAGCATTAAGTTTGGGCTGGTCAAAAAAATACCTTAGTACATTATGGTCTGTCATGAGCACAAATTTTCTACCTAGGATATAATTTCTCCACATTTTTAAGACATGCACTATGGCAACTAATTCTAAGTCATGGGTCACATAATTCATTTCATGTTTATTCAATTTCCTGGACTCATAATAGATTACATGCCCTTATTGCATGAGGACTCCTATGAATCCTTCTTTGCAAACATCTCTACACAAAAGGAAATCCTTTTTTGGGTCTGCAATCTTCAACACTGGTGCATTGGTCAATAAATGTTTCAGTTGTTGAAACCTCTCTTCACACTCAATTGTCCAAACAAATTTAACTCCTTTTTTCTTAAGGGAGGTGATTGGATAACCAATATTGGAAAACCCTTTTATGAACCTTCTATAATACCCTACTAGGCCCATAAAGGATTTGATGTCAATTACATATTTTGGTGTAGGCCAATTCATAATGGATTTGATCTTGTCAGGATCAACTGCCACCCCTTCCTCAGTGATGATATGGCCTAAGTAATGGACTTGTTTTTGGAAAAAGTCACACTTACTAAACTTTGCATAGATCTTGTGCTCTCTCAGCAGTTGAAGCACTAACTTAAGGTGCTCTTCATTCTCTTCCCCACTCTTAAAACAAATTAGGATATCAACGATGAAAACTAAAACAAATCTGTCCAAAAACTTGTTGAGCACATTGTTCATCAAGCACATGAAGGTGGTTGGTGCATTGGTAAGCCCAAATAGCACCACCACAAATTCATAGTTCCCATACCTTGTCCTAAAGGTGTTTTTGTGGATGTATTCATCCTTAATATGGACATGATGGTATCCATACCTCAAGTCAATCTTGGAGAAATTTGTAGCACCCCTTAACTAGTTAAACAAGTCTTCAATTCTCGGCAAGGGATACTTATTTTTAATTGTCATTTTGTTGATTTGTCTATAGTCTATACACAACATGAGTGTGACATCCTTCTTCTTCGCAAACAAGGTTGGTGCTCCCCAAGGAGAGACACTAGGATGAATATAACCCTTTCCCAACATCTCCTTCAGTTGTAATTTGAGCTTAACTAACTCTGGGGTACTCATCCTATAAGGTGCTCTAGACATTATCACTACTCCAGGTATAAGTTATATTGAGAAATAAATGTCTTTTGTTGGAGGTAGACCTGATATATATTCAAGAAACACATCTCTATATTCTCTCAATACATGATGGTCCTCTAGGCTTGGTTTATTGTCCTCAACAGAGTTTAGTACTTGTATTTCATACAAAGGGTATCCTTTCCTACAATACTTCTTCATTGGAAGGGTTGATATTTGTCTCACTGAGACAGGACTTTTAATTCCTTGTAGGGTCCTAAGACCCTTCGTCATCTTCACACTCTAATGTTTTATTATAACATTCCAACTTGGATTTGTGGGAAGCCAACCAATCCATGCCAATCAACATGTCATAATATCCTAAGGAAACTATGTTTAGGGTTGCTTGAGTAGAAAACTCATTCATAATGAATTGTCATGTTGGTATGAACTTTGTTACCTTCCTCTTTGTTCCAGTGGCCAACTATACCAGCCATGGTTTAGCATGTTTTACTTGATGTAATTTACATTTCTCAACAGTTTCAGGAGAAACATAACTCAAATTAGAACTAGGGTCAATCAAAATAGAAACAAGAAGGTTGGTAATCATATCTTCCATTTCCACCACTAAGGCTTGGTGGTATGATTTCCTATTATACAAGGTTGCATGAATTTGTGGTATACTTTTGGCCACATCATCAACCATGGTAGCCTCTTGGACATTGTAGACTCTCCTACTGTCTAGCTTCCTATGTGGGCAGTCCCTTAGCAAATGTTCTTCTCCACATCCCCAACATTTCAATGGCTCTCTCTTTGTACTCTCATTCTTTCCCAGGGTTAATTCAAAGGTTTTATTTCCACTCTAAGATGGAAATTTTTGTTGATTCACACTCTTGGTGGGAAATCTCATCTTATAACTCTTCCCATAATTCTTAAATTTTGAGGTTTTAACCCCCTTCTTCTTGAATCCCAGTTTACCTTTCTTCTTGCAGTCCTTGGGATATTCTTCCTTATGGTTCAATCATCCTAGGAACACTTTGGCTACCTTGCTGGCATGCCACATCCTTCATGACATCATCACATCCTATCATAGCTTAGGTGAGATCTATGTCAGATCGATGACTATCGTCGTGCCTCACCTCTTACCAATCAACGATCTGTATTATCTCTTTGGAGTCCTACCCATTCGGGATTTTTTTTTTCAGTGAACCAAACTACTCTAAAGGAATCACTACGATGGATGATGGAGGTCTGGTCCTTATTCCTTCGATCAACAGATGAGATCGAGGGAAATTCATTAAAGGACTTTCCACCCAAATGGGCCTACTCTTTCCACGATGACCAATCAATTGTCGACATGCGTCATCCCTTAAGACATGTTAACTGCCATCTATCCTGACACATGGACCTGCCACCTAGGGGGACATGAGGCATTCATAAATCAACATGGGATTCTATCTAAAGAACCCCAAGTCACCTAGACATGTGGCACAATCGTTTTTGGACACATGGCACCATCACCACTTGACACGTGTCATTCATCTTCCCATGGATTCTCGCCTACAGGTGCCAAGTCATCATGACATGTGGAACACACCTTGCTTAACATGTGGCACCATCCACGTCACCCTCTTAATCCATTTGGTAGGAGATCAATGATCTAGATCTCCTTTAGGATTTCCTCCAATCACGACAGATCAACGGTCTATATCTGATCTTGGATTTCCTCCACTCACAGTAATATTATATATTTATAACCTTATAATATTCAAACCATCATACTCAAAACTCTTCGGAGTCGTACTTTGAACCCTTCGAAGTTGTAGTCCAAACTCTCCAGAGTCAACTCCAAAAAGGTTTTGAAATGTGCACTCATTTATTATATATATTTAAAAATTATGTCAATTCAATCCATCTCCCCGAGGTCTTTGCACTTGAAACACGTGCACCCATATTATTACTTCGACCACCAATGACGAAAGAGGAGAGTTTAATATTATTAAATATATGTGGGACCTTATATTACGCAATATTTCAGACTCTGAATGTTCACTCCTCTCTCATCACTCCGATGGCTTCAGATTTCGTTCAAATGTTCCTTTCCATTTACTCCAAAATTCAACTCCGTTCAATGGATTTCGCCCTGATATAATGGTAGCTAGATCCAACAGTGGTAGATATGCTACCTCCATGCTTCGATGGATCGATAGCTCTGGTCGGTTCAGAGTCTCATCTCATACTAACCATGGAGTAATCCGACTAACATTAGAGATATATCCACCTACAAATCCAACGGTCGACGATTAAGGTGACCTTCCAAAGGCCTGAGCCCAAACAGGGTCCCATCCTCGACCCTTTGACAAATTAGGTACCAACACGTATTATACTTAAATATGTGTTGGTTTCCATGCTAACATCCTCGTCACTTTGGCTGCCAAGTATAACTAACAGTCGAGATCATCTCACCACTCAATCCTATGATAGATCAATGGCTATCATTGACTCGGAATACAACCTCTCCAAGAATCATATCCTACTCCAATGAAGGGTTGGGATCTATTCGCTACATCGATCCAATGACTGCGATTCCTTCAATATCAAAACATGAGTTTTCTCCAACATAAAAGTCTGGTTCGGGACTTAGACAATTTCATGAAGGTTTCTTAAGTCTCTTTCAAGGCTTAACGAGTTTTCCAGAGCTCTCTCCTTATCCCAAGCACTCCATTTCCTACGCAGGGTGCCTCTGTTACATCGTATCCAGAAAGGTTCATTTGTTGCAGGGATCCCTAACGTTGCGTTACACAGGTGCATGCATTTGCATAAATATAAAAGGTCACCAAAGCATATACAATAGGCAAGGACACATGTTCATCTCTCAACTTAAACATAATAGGGATATAAGTTATTTTCATACTCAAACGACTATGTATCCTTCCATATTTACACATTACACAATATTATCACAGGAAAATACTCGCAACTATTTTACTAAAGACAAAGACTGTTTGAAATCAAGGACACGAGAATTTCCACACAGAGATATATTCCATACAAACACAAGGCCATCTCCATAAATACACAATTAAGATCACAAGTCATGCATTCATATCCATAATCACCATACTGACCATTCAACCATATATATTTCCTAAACAATACACAAAGATAACTAAGTTGCTTATCTAAAATTTAGAAGATGTTGGAAACTAGTGAAGGGTGTGTCGCTCTCCACCCAACCATAGGAAAAGTTGCACCAGTAACCACTACAACCAACCACCCTCGAGCCAGGGTAGGATTCCATGAGAGGATATCTGGTTTTTCAACAAGTTTCTAGAGAGAATATATTCCTTATTCCCTTCTATTTCTTGTCCCTAGAACCATGCAATCCTTCCTTCCCTTCTACAATGCTTAGGCTTCCCCCAACCATCTGTCTCTCTCTGCCTCCCCTCCTCCCTTACTTTCCTTCATCCCTTATTTTTGTGTATTCCTCCTCAATACCTTGTGGGTTGTGTCAGAATCTTCTCGATGGGTACTTTTTCCCACTCCTTCATTGATTCTTGAAGGAGACTACCCAACTACCATCTTGACTGGTAATCAAATTTATGGGCTGAGGACAATTTAGGGTCTGCATTTTTTTAATTTGATAGGGTACTTCTTGGCAGGGTCATTTCAATCCAGTAATAGCTTCCCTCTTGCACCATTCCTCTCATGACATGGTAACCTATGAAGGCCATCCCTTCAATAGTAGTTCAACATCTCCTTGTTGCATTAATAACCAAATATTTACATTACATAAATTATCAAAGGTCCATTTGTCTTTCAATGATCACATAAAATGCTTGTCTATAGTTTTGGTCATGATAATAATTATACTTACACACTGGGGGAAATAGGGGTGTTACACTATGTGTGTGTCATTGTTGTTCTTTATGTTTTTCTTAAGATCCTGTATGCATTGCTTCACTTGCATAGGTTTAAAAATTATACATTTGCTAGAACATTTGGTTCATAACCTGGTCTTATTTTTCAATTCATGTAATGGTTATAGTACTATGTTGAAAATTTTACACAACCCTCTTCTATGTTTCTATTTTTTTTAGTGGGGTGTCTCATTCTGGGGTTGATAGGTGTGGAAACACATTGGTGTGGCTTGGGTTATTTCTTTATTCTAGCGCCCAATTGTTGACTTGGTGTGAGTTCATTAGATGTGGTTCGCTTTATCGTGAATTTGCTTGTCACTTCTACTAGCATTGTGGGTGTTGGCTTTGCAGTGTAGTAAGCCTATATCTCTTTCATTTATGTTTTCATAAGTAAAAATCCATGTCTAATCTATTGTCACTAAATAATGTAGTCACTTCTATTTGTATGAGAGCAATGATTTAGTTGATGCCCATTATGTTATTTTTTTGTACTTGTGGGTTTTCTTTGGTATTAAATCATATATGCCTTGAAGCACATGGGTTTATCTCTATAAAAATTAAAAAAACATACTTTCATGATTTCTTATAACAAATCGTAATCTTGCAATTGTCATTCCTATTCTTGAAGGCATGTTTGGTTGGATTATTCTTGTTATTGCATGGTAATTTGATTTGTTGTACAACCATTTCCCTCTACTTGCTTGAAGGTGAAGGTTCAATGTTGTCATAGAAAACCCATGATGTTGTAGCCTTGTTTCATTATATACATAGAGACAAAATATAGTATGGGTATGGAAATCATACAAATAGGTTATCAACTATTATTGGTAGTGTCAAAAAACCTATGCCATACAAAACCCATACATTCATGCTTGCCTATAGCCATCATAACCCCACAATGCTCATTTATATTCTCAAAGGTGTGTTTGGTTGGATTATACGGTTGTTATTACATGGTAGTGTGACCTATTATATAGTTATTTCCCTATACTTTATTGAAGGTGAAGGTTTAAGGCTATCATAGAAAACCCATGTTGTTGTAGCCTTGATAGATTATCTCATAAAGAAATACATTAGTAGTAAGTGCATTTATGCATTGATATATACATAGAGAGCATATATAGCACTAGTATATCAAGCATAGAATTATCTTATCAAGCATTGTTGCTAGTGCCAAAATATTGATGCCATAACTAGATTTAGAATATAAAAAAAAGGGCCAAGTTCAAAAATGTCGGCATTGCTTTGTTTTGATCATTCTAAAGATGTCAAGAATAGTGTGTGCACTGCTCTTGTAGTTATGAAAGGCTTGTGTAGGAGTTCTTATACCCAATCTATTATTGTAGAACTACACATTTCCTACAACATCATTATTGTTCTCCACCCATATATTCATGCTTTCCTATAGGCATGATAACCCCACATTTTTCATTTCTATACTTGAAGGTCCATTTGGTTGGATTCTTATAATTGTTGTTGCATGGTAGTTTGACCTATTGAATTTTGTTTCTAAATAGATTTTTTTGGATTTCCTACCTCTATTGTCATTGTGGCAATTTGCTTCATTCTACAGTAAGCATGTACCTCTACTACAATGGGACAACATAGTTTTTTTTCATTTTTGTGCCAATAGTAGTTTAGTAGGCATGCCTTATAGTATTTGAATATATCTATGTTTGCAACACTTGCATTTGTTGGTCATTCTATTGCATAGATTATGTGTGGCTTGATTAAGAAATGCATGGTTTTGATGGCATTGAAGGAAAGGGATCTTTTCTTCTCATAGACATTTATTTCATATGATTCTATTGATGAATTCAATGCATCTTCTACATATTGGCTTAGATATAAATCCTGTTGTTTTGAATGTGGAGTGGTCATGTGCTAGTGTTATAATTGACTTCGTCTAGTCAATGTTCTCAATCGAAACTTTTGTTGATATTTCCTTCCATGGGTTTCTTGTTGACATGTATGTGAGGTATATATATGAAATTTGTGTGGCTTTGAATTAAACTTGAGTTCATAATTGTACATATTGGCTTCAATTAATTCAATGAAAATTGATTCCACCTTACTATTTTTTGTTATTTTTATTAACACATAGTTCTTGTTTTGTAGGAGTCCTCTTTCAACTAGATTTGTGTGCACCTCTACCAAAAATATAGACCCTAGAGTTAGAAGAATTGTAGGGATTCCTATAAATCCCAATTGAGGCCTCAATTCCCATGAGTTCATCCTTCTTGTTCCATAGTTCACCTAATTAATGGTCAAAATGCCTATTGCAATATTAAGCTAGAAGGTCTTTAGACCCCCTCAAATACTAGTATGAATGTGAATTAATTATTGCCCTTTTGTTCTAAAATGTGTTTGTGTTACGTCCTTTGATTCATGGTGTTTGTCCCATTGATCTTATATGCATTAGGATTTTGGTGGGCATGCCATGTTTGTATTAACAAAATTTTCTTTTATTCTAAGGTAAGCCTATATTTATTCTTTGATGGAATACCATAGCTCTTTTTATTTGTGTGAGAGTATTAGTTTAGTGGATGGATGTTTAGTTATTCCTTTTGCTTATGGCTTTTCTTTGGTATCAAAACCTGCATGATTATATGTGTATGAATTTATCTATATACAAATAAAAACCCATATCTAGTCTACATTGATGGAATAGCATAGTTATTTTTACTTGTGTGAGAGCAGTAGTTTAGTGTATGACCCTTGTAGTTATTTCCTTCTGCTTGTGGTTTTTCTTCGTTATAGTTATTTCCTTTTGTTTGTGGTTTTTCTTCGTTATCAAAGCTCACATGCCTAGAATCATATGGGTTTATGTCTATAAAATTTTAAAAACCCATGTATTTACTTTGAAATAATAACATAGTTCTTTCTATTTGTGTTAGAGCAATGATTTAGTAAACAACCCTTATAGTGATTTCCATTTGTATGCTTGAAGGTGAATACTTGAGGCTCTCATAGAAAACCCATGTTGTCATAGCCTTGTTGGATTGTCTTATAAAGCAATGTGTTAGCATTAAGTGAATTTATGCATTAAAATATACATAATAATAATATATAGCTTGGGTATGGGGAGCATACAATTAGCTTATGAAATGTTATTGCTTGTTTCCAAAGATATTTGTCATATATAGATTTTGAATATCATAAAATGGCTAGTTCCAAAAATGATGACATTGCTTTGTATTGATAGTTATGAAGATGCTAAGAATAATGTGCAATCCCCTCCTCCATTTATGCAAGGCTTGTGTAGGAAGTCTTGTACACAATCTCTAGTTCCAGAAATTTATTCCCTACAACATCATTGTTGTTCTCCACCCATACATTCATGCTTACCTGTAGCTATCATAACCCTTCAATTGTCATTTATGTTCTTTAAGGGTTGCTTGATTGGATTATTATTGTTATTATTTGATAGGTTGATTTATTGAATGCTATATTTGAATACACTTTCTTAGATTTCATTCTTCTATTGGCATTGCAACATTTTTCTTCATTCTATGGCTAGCCTACACCTTTGTTTTGATGGGATATCATAGTTCTTTTTATTTGTATGGTAGAATTGGTTTAGTGAATGGCCATGAGTAGTTGTAAAAATGAATAACATGCGAGGGAACCTTGTATATGTGAAATAAATAAATAAATGTGGCACATATGCTCAATAATTCATTGCTAATTACATAGCTTGTGCATGAAATTATTATTGTTTATAGCTAAATAATATTTAGTGAAATGTGTAGAACATTGTGTTCTCTTTATAAAATCCATGATTCGTGGCATTATGATATACATTATACATTGATCATTTCGTATTTCACTCTTGTTTCATAGACTTAGTGTTGATATCCATTTCTACAGTTTGATGTTGAAACATTATTTGTTGATGAACAACAACAACATTTTCCCGTTGTCCTTTAAAACCATGGTCCCCTTAAAACCCAACAACATCTATGCAAAATGGTTAGATATTCAAAGCAGTGTTTTGAAGGAGTCTTAAATGGTTTTTACAATTCATTCTCTGCATTCATTGTATAAAGAGATATTCTTTATTTTCTAGTTATATTTCGCAATGCCAAAGTCCAATCGTTCCTATGAAACTATTATTGTGTGTAAACGTAGCACTAGTTCATAGCAATCCAAAACTATCATTTTTTGAATATTTTATACATACATAGATCGTGACTTCATTTCATTGTTTCTGAGGTCTCTTCTCTAGTTAATATGAATAATATAGCTCCCTTATTTCCTTTCGTGCCTCCTTTGATCCTACAATGGATTATGATGGTTGTTAGTTGTTATAAAAACGAACAACATAAAAATACAAATATTGGTCGAGGTTTATGACTTGGCCAATGCAAATAGTATAAATCATTTGTATTTTTCAAGGCCTATTTGGTTGGATTATTATTGTTATTGCATGGCAATTTGACCTATTTAATATTGTGTCTAAATATGTTTTGTTGGATTTACTGCTTCTGTTGGTATTGTGGCAACGTGCTCCATTATATGACAAACCAATACCTATGCTTTGATGGTGTTAGCGATATTTCTTGCTTAGGGGGTTTAGATATCAAAGAATGGGTTAAAACCCACTTGTCCAAAGTTTCGGGCGATGATGCGCCCAAGGTAAGCAGTAAGCAAGACCG
>SNQJ01S0131655.1:7577-25830 GCA_010110895.2 Picea sitchensis | reverse complement strand
GGAACAACATCATGCCATCCTATACTGTCATAAAAAGGCCTTTACTTGCTTGGATGAGGAAGGGACCCTAAGGAAGGTGCAGGGAGTTCCTAGGGAAGTAACCATCAAAGAGATTTCAGCATTGCAGCTGAAGAAATGTTACAAAAAATGGTGTCAAATATTTGCAGCTCATATGGAGGAGACACCTAAGCATAAGGTGCAAAATTTGGAAGATTATGTAGTCCTGGAAGATTTTAAAGATGTGTTCAAGGAGGTACCGGGACTACCCCCAAAGAGAGACACCGATTTCTCTATAAATCTAATGCCTGGAGCAACTCCAGTTTCAAAGACTCCTTATAGAATGAGTACACCATAGCTGAAGGAGTTGCAAATGCAGCTTGAAGAACTTCTGAAGAAGGGGAATATATTTCCAAGTGTGTCACCTTGGTGTGCCCCAATATTGTTTGTGAATAAGAAATATGGAACATTAATATTGTGCATATATTTCAGACAGTTAAATAAAGTGACTGTTAAGAACAAGTATCCTCTGCCAAGGATTGATGATATTTTTGATCAATTAAAGGATGCAAAGATATTTTCAAAGATAGATATCAGGTAAGGATTAAAGAGGAAGATATCAACAAGACCTCCTTTAGGACAAGGTATGGTCATTATGAGTTCACAGTGGTGCACTTTGGGTTGTCAAATGCACCAGTTGTTTTCATGTGCTTAATGAATGGTGTTTTCCGAGAATATTTAGACAAGTTTGTCATTATCTTTTTGGATGACATTCTTATATATTCCAAGTCAGAAAAAGAGCATGAGCATCATTTGAGGATGGTGTTACAAGTATTAAAGGAGCATCTGTTGTATGACAAATTGAGAAAGTGCTCATTTTATCAGAAGTAAATTCTACCATTACCCATTCCTGAGTGGAAATGGGAAGTTGTGACCATGGATTTCATCACTAAACTTCCCAGAACAAGCAAGCAACATGATTCTATCATGGTAGTGTTGGATAAGCTTACTAAAGCTACCCATTTTATTCCAGTTAAGCTCACTCACAAGGCAATGAAAATTGTTGATGTTTATATGAAATAAATTTCTCAATTACATGGCATACCCAAGACAATTGTGTCTGATAGAGATCCAAAATTTACCTCAAAATTTTGGAAAGGATCATTTAATGGATTTGGCACAAATTTGAATTTTAGTACGAATCAAGGAAGTTAAAGGAGAATGAAAGACACTATGCCACTCATGATTTGGAGTTGGAAGCCATAGTGCATGCCTTGAGAAAATGGAGACACTACCTCATGGGGAAAAGGTTTGAGTTGAGGATAGACCACAATGGTCTAAATATTTATTTGATCAGCCAACACTCAATGCTAGGCAAACCAGATAGTTAGAATTTCTAAGTGAATATGACTTTGATATAAAGCATATCAAGGGAAAACATAACAAAGTGGTTAATGCACTCAACAGAAGAGTGCATGAATTCCATGCTACTGACATTAGCATATACCAATCATATTTGAAAGATAAAATTATTTATCCAAATCAGATTTTCATTAAATGGAATTAGTGGCAAAATTACAACAAGGTATTTTGCAGCATAAAATTGAATATTACAAGCTAGATAATGATGAAATTCTCATGTACAGAGGAATAATTTATGTACCAAATTGTAATGAATTGAAAAATCTAGTATTGAGAGAAATGCATAATGTTCCTTATGTTGGGCACCCAGGATATTAGAAAACTATTGCAGCGATCGAAAGCCAATATTATTGGCCAGGCATGAAGAGAGAGGTTGCAGATTTTATTGCCAGATGTTTGGAATGTCAAAAGGTAGAAGTTTAGCATAGACACCCAGCTGGTTTTCTACAACCATTACCCATTCCTGAGTGGAAATGGGAAGTTGTGACCATGGATTTCATCACTAAACTTCCCAGAACAAGCAAGCAACATGATTCTATCATGGTAGTGTTGGATAAGCTTACTAAAGCTACCCATTTTATTCCAGTTAAGTTCACTCACAAGGCAATGAAAATTGTTGATGTTTATATGAAATAAATTGCTCAATTACATGGCATACCCAAGACAATTGTGTCTGACAGAGATCCAAAATTTACCTCAAAATTTTGGAAAGGATCATTTAATGGATTTGGCACAAATTTGAATTTTAGTACAACCTATCATCCAGAATCAGATGGACAAATAGACAGCGTGAATCAAGTGATTGAGGGTATGTTGAGAATGTATGTGATGGATAAATCATCAAAATGGGAAGACTATCTACACTTGGTAGAGTTTTCTTATAACAATGGGTACTAAGAATCTCTAAAGTTGAGCCCATTTGAGGCACTTTATGGTAGAAAGTGAAACACACCATTAAGTTAGGATAACCTAGTAGATAGAGTAGTGGTTGGACCATAATTGCTCAGGGAAATGGAGGAGCAAATGATAAAAATATAGAAAAATTTAAAGGTTTCCCAGGACAGGAAGAAAAGTTATGTTGATAAGGGTAGAAATCATAGGGAATTTCAAAGTGGGTGACCATGTGTTCTTGAAAGTGAAAGCCAACAAAATTTCCCTAATGTTGGGAAACTTTTCAAAGTTGGCAGCTCATTATTGTGGGTCGTTTGAAAACCTAGAGAAGATTGGTCCAGTTTCTTATATGATTGCATTGCCTGCGTCTATGTCTGTTCATAATGTATTCCATGTGTCATTGCTAAATAAATATATACTTGATGCCAATCATGTTATTGATTGGAATGTGATCCAGGTGGAGCAAGAAGTCACTTTTCAAGTGCATCTAGTGCGCATTCTGGACCGGAAAATCAAACAGCTCCGAAATCAAGCCATAGGGCTTGTAAAGGTCCAATGGACCTGGTACGGTCTTGAGGAAGCTACTTGCGAGTATGAGTATGCAATGCGAAAAGAATACCCACATATTTTAAGGGATTTTTGAGATTTCATTGTATATGGGTACATGATGCACTGAGGACAGTGCATAAATAAGGGGAGGGGATTGTAATATCCCTAGGTCGCGCCCAATTGTAATGTAGATGAAAATGTACTTAATATGGTGAGTTGTTTTGATATCATTTTGTATACACATTTAATGGCATAGTGTGCGCATGTACTACGCAGTGCAATGATGAAGTGTGCACATTATAGGATACCGTGCGCAGCATCTTAAGTGTGTGTGATTGTGAGGCCAATAAGCCTTTGTGTATATGCTATGTTTTATAGGCTGGTGATCCAGTTATTATAAGCTAGGATGCTTGTGTTTTTATTAGGCCAAAGAGCCTAGATGTTAAAGGCCAGTGCGCCTATTTTTGTACATGTCTCATAATTAATATAAAATACATCGTTGCGTGTAGACCAACCATGATAAAAAAGATAGGGAACTAAAATCCACTAGTTAGGAAAAGGGAGGGGCTAAGCTAGGGAGCTTAAGCCAAAAAGGAATATTATATTAATATTTCTTAAATCATAAAGTATGGATAATTATTTTATCCTAAGTTCTAAAGTTGGGTACAAGTGGGCCAAAGTAGCTCCCAACTTGACAAGTGTCAAGTTGGGGACATGCATACATATTGTTGGGACTTAGTTCATTTCCTATCATCTTTTCCATAATTCATCCATCATTTTGACCATCATTCCTACTATCCAATCAATCATCCATGAGAATTCACACACCATTGAGCTATCTTTTGTATCTTGATGACAGTACTTGAACCTAGATCCATATCCATTTTTGTGTTGGTGTATCTCGTTAGCTTGGGAGCTGGACTGAAGAAGCAGATTGTCAGGCCCATGAGCAATTCTCTAGGTGATATAATTGTTGGGGATTGATTCTTGAAGGTGTTGAACTACAGTTACATTGCTCTGAGACTTCCTCTCCGACCTGTTGTTGAAGCCCAGAAAGGAAGTGGGGCAGTCGAAGGACTGTTGAGCAGAGAAGGGGCACACTTCTTGGGTGGGACAGGTATGCGGGGAATGAGGGAATGTAGGTTGTTAGTTGAGTGAGCACCAGTGATGGAGTATTTCCTATTGTCCATGAGCCTTTAGCCTAGTTAGGAATCCCTTTACTTGGGTGGAGTTTAGTCCCAGCTCGGGGGTGACTTACTGTTGAGAGTGATGAACAGTGTGGTCTGAGGCTGGGAGGTTTGTGGAAGGTTTGCACGTAGTTGGTGATATTCTCACAAAGATAAATGTCAATTGTGTGATAAATTTACATGTTGCATTGTTATTTACGTGTTTAATTTTATGGGTTTATCCTATGCGTGATTATAATTGTTTGTATATTTATGGGTATTTCTTGTATATGATGCATGTCTATGTTTACTATTATTTCATTGTGAATCCATGCATTTAAGAAATGTATTTGTCTATTTACATTTTACATGTAAAGCTTCTGCAAGTGTTTTGTGTTCATATGTTTTAATTGCATGCGGTTAGAAAAATTTATGTGGCATTGCTCAGTTGGTTGTTGGGTGTGTTACAATATGTTCTACAGAGAGAACAAGAGAGTTATCTCATATAGCGTGGCTTGGCCATGGGTGGTCGGGGAAATTATAATATTCATCAAAATGAAGGGTGAAACAGGCTCTGACCACAATCTTTAACTCAACCCGAGTCAAGTATTTAGATTTTCCGTGGACTCTAGGTTGGCTTGTTGTTCTTCCTTTTCTTCTGGTTCCAGGTCACTTCCATTTCTATCTTGGACTGTTTCTTCTTTATATTCTTCAAATGAAGGGAACAACCCAGGTATTAGTTCTATGGCTCTTCTCTTGACCTCTTGGAAGTGTCCAACCTTGTCCTGCCATTTTTTGGAAAGCAATGAAGCTTCAACAACAAATTGTTGAGTAACATCTATAGTGCATTCTTTTTTCTTGGACACAAATATAGAGTTCCATTCTGAATCATCTATGGTTTCCACTTGAAGAATCTGTAGGTAAGTTTCTTAGACTATGAGTCGAAACTCTCTTAGTTATTTATTAGACACAATTTTAACTTCAAATAATTCATTTAGATCATTATCTGCTTGTTTGATCTTATCAATTTTTTCTTCTTGTTCCAGCGGATCCAGGGTGTTGGCTTCCTCTTTATTAAGAAATTGGATCTTCAAGTGAATTTCATCCAATTTTTGGTTGCGCCTTGAAAAAATTCCCATCCAATCACTAACCTATTTAAAATTTGTTGTGCACTCTGCAGTCCTTTTATGCAAGGTTACTTGTGCATTGTTTCCTTCCAAAACCACTTTTTCCAATTGCTCTTGTAGCTTCCTGTGTTGTAGTTAAGATTCTCGTTTACTTTCCCACAAATATACTTCAAGATATTCCATTCATTATACTAGCTCATACCAGGATACTTGAATTAATTCTATCTACTCTAGAGGCTCGCTTGTTGCACTGAATTCTAGCAGCTAAGGTGCTATCTTTTTTATCGTTGTCCAAACCTTTGTTAATTTTTCCTTCACCTTCTCGACTTTATGCTCTTCCTGAATCTTTAGTTATTCCTCTTGCATTATTTATGCATGTTCTAGGAATCCTTCTTTATTCCAGAATTCGGCTTCACGTTCGACCTGTTGGATCCTATGCTCAAATTTCTTAGTTGAGGTTCTGATTATGCCCACTAGTTTCATTTTCAACAACTGAGCAAGATCTCTAGATGAAGTAGTGGCATTTAGGGGTAATCGAACTTGTAGTGGTATTCCACTAGCCATTGAATGTTTGGAGGGTGTATCCACCTCTTCTTCCCCTGGGGATGGACCTTGTAGTTGATGTGCAAGTCTAGTCTTCAGAGCCATTGGAAGTAGAGGGATAACCTATGTCTTTTCCAGGCACAATTGTAAACATTTTGTGCACTGTTGTGGATTTTGTAGTACTGTATATAGCTTTTCTTTCAGGGATGGTGCGCTCTTCCCTAATGTTGTTTGGGGTTATGCCTGAACTGTTTGTCCTCCTACCTTTGTATGTAACAAAAATTTTGGAGTCTAACTTATGATGATGCGAATCTCATCATTGACTGTTGAGAGAGGACTTTGGGTGCCTGGAACTTGCGGTATTGGAGAAAGTGGTGGGATTTTGGGTTGTTGACTTTCTGTCGAGGTTAGAGTGACCAAAATGGGTACCTCCAGAGTGATTTGCTGGTTCAAGGCTTTGGTAGTAAGGGTAGTGGGTTCTGGTACATTCTCATAAGGGTCGGGGATATCCAACTGCATGGGATTAGGTAAAGTGGGTTGGGAGGGAATGGTGGTTTCTTTTGGTGGTGATGGGTCTTTCTCAATGATGATGGTCATGTAGGAAGTGGCATCTGGCTTAGGATCATCTATGATGTTAATCACAGTTTGGGTAGCATGAGTGGTGGCCTTGGTATGAGGTAGAGTCGAGGATATCAGTTGTATATTTATCACTTTGGTCGGGGAAACCCCTATTCGAGGTTTCATTACCGATACATCTCCTATAAATGGAGAGGTAAGGATTTCATTCACATTTTTACCTGATAAAACAAATTTTATTGGGAGCTATGGAAACATTGGAAATGTCCTCTTCTTCCACCCTAGGGGTTCCTCGTCCTCATATTCTTCTGAGTCCGTCAATATTTGGACCTTCTGATTCTTTTCTATTGGGCCATAACTCAACCCTACTCCTTCTTCCTACCACTTTTCTTTAGGATCTCTAGTGGCAAGAGGTAATTCATACCATATTTGTGTTGGTTGTGCTTAACACTGGGCCATGACATGACTTCCTTGTCGAAGGCTTCTTCGTCCATATAGAAGGGTAACGACCTCATGTGGAAGTCCTTAGGATTTGCATGCCTATACCAAACAAAAGTGTAGTGGTTATTTATCCCAAATGCGATGTACCAAGTGTTGATATTCAACAGTTCATGTGGTATGCGCAACCACTTTAGGAATGTTGCATTATTGAACTCCATATTCTCTGAGTCTGACCTTGAGTTCCAGGGATTGAAAATCTTGGATAGGAAAACCTTATCTATAGGTGACAATTATCTTCCTAGGGTTGACCGTCATTTCCACATTGCAAATCCAGGGAGCAAGTATCCATATGTGAAAGTTCCTCCTTTCTCCTGAGATTCCTCACAAGCCACCATGAGTTCCTCTAGTAGGTAGTTGCACCAGTTGAACACAACTCCATTTACACATAATTATACTACTGAAATAAAATATAAGGTGCATTCTCCCTTGTAGTATGAGCGCATAACCATAATAGTGATCACGTAGTAGGCTATCTGAACCGTCTCTGGTAGGATTGGCTTGATTTTGGCTGTGCATCTGTGTATCTGTGTATGGAATTTCTCATACATGCTAACTTCTCCCTTCTTCTTCCTATGATTTCTTGAGATTTGGAATCCTTTTGATACATCCTCTCCCTCAAGGGATAATCCAATGAGTTGGTGGATGTCCTCGACATGAATAAGATATATTCTATCGAGCAATAATCTCTTGTCATACACCTGACTGATCAAAAACTTGGTGCACCACGCAACCCCACCAGTAGTTCTGAAAACCGGTATATCCTTGAGGCTCATGATGGTGGAATTGAATAGGTTGATGAATTTTGGCTTTGACACAAACTGCATGCCTCCCATTGCATCTGGAGCCAAGTCCCAAAATACATTAATATTCATCTGCGGAAACAATACTCGGCCTGTCAAGTCGATTTCAAGAAGTTTTACTTGCTTGGCCTTTCCCTTGACATCACCCATGATCTCAACCTAGGGATCACACGACTCATATGGAATTGACTCTTTTGGAACTGAACACCGACCTCCTATTTCTCTTAGAATTTTGGCTCTGGATTGCTAGAAAACTAGATGGGATGAGTTGGGTCTTAAGGTCACGATTGAGGATTTGAAGATTTCACAAATGAGACAAGGGTGCAGATAGCACAAGACAAAAGATAAATGAGGTAAAAAATAAGTCTCCCTCACAAGTTTGCAATATCTTCTAAGAGGGATAATTGGAGAGATATGTAACTACTCATAAGGAAACTCATCATTAACCCATAAATGCAATCTCAAGATTAGGTGTCTGACGAGACTGATAAAGGGGTAAAATCCATAGAGTGATCATAGTTTTAATAAACAGGATGACAGGGACTTGGTAAACCTAAGGGCTTACTATTTTAATGGTTGAGAATCATGGCAAGGATATCGATGTAATCTATGCATATTGTACCTTTATGGCTTGATGGAATGTTTCGACGAGTTACTGTAGATACCATAAAGGGTATGAATGGATGGTATGCATATGGCACATGGGATATGATACAGTTCATATTCTCCCCCCCTCCGACTACAATGGCAGTCCCCATCATATTTAATGACTTCATTTAATGTAATGGTGTCTCTTCTGATCCTATGCACCTGAGTAAGAATTTTTTCACAAAATCAACGCTTAGACTAGAAAATAAGTATATGTCGTGGTGAAACAATGCACACTCTGACGTTATTAACCAAATTAAATAAATTACAAGAAATTAAAATCTAACTATTGTACATTCTCACTTGGACTGGGGAAATAATCCTTTTTCTCAATTATGAGAAATGTAGGGTTTCAAGCAGGCGCCATTCACCCATATTGGTCGAAGGATACCATTCAATTGCGCTAGCTTGAATGCACCAGAGTGTCTGATTTTTTTAGCTATGAATGGACCCAACCAATGTATGAGCAACTTGCCTGGATGCTTCTGATATTGGTTTTCATAGAGTAGTACGTTATCGCCTTGTGAAAATATTTTATCCTTAACGTGCCTGTCATGCGAAGCTTTCTATCTAGATTTCTCAACTGTCTGGTGAAAATATGCTAGAAATCTTTCTTCCTCAAGTTATTGCAAGTTTGCAATCCTTTGCACAACTGATTCATCAACTGTCATGTGTGTATCATGTGCTATATAGAGACTAGGGTTAATAAACTCTCCAGGTACAATAACTTATTTCCGATAAACCAACTGAAATGGAGTATACATGTGTAGCTTCTTCGGGGTAGTCCTGTAAGACCACAAGATTCTTGGAACTCTATCACCCTAGTCTTCCTTGTTTGTGCAACATACTTTTGTCAATCCTCTTTCTAGAATTTTATTGAATGCCTCCACTGTACCATTAGCTTGTGGGTGATATGGAATTCTCTTATGGTGTTGTATAAGGAATTATTTTTTCAACTTTTCTGTTGTGATGTTGATAAAGTGACTACCTCGATCACTAGTCAGGCTTCTAGGACATCCAAACCGAGTGATGATGTTCTCAAAGATAAATCTAGAAGTTGTATCTATCGAACATTCTTGAACTTCCTCTACTTCAACCCATCTTGTGAGGTAATCCATTGTGGTAATGATGTATATGGCCTTTGAATTCTTAGTTGGCAGGTTGATTGGTCCAATAAAATAAATAGCCCACTTCTTAAAATCATGAAGTGCTCTAACTGGATAAAGGGGTAATTAATATCTGCGTGATGGATTTCCTACTCTTTGGTAGATGTCATAAGATCTAGCATACTCCTTAGCATCTTTAAATAACATAACCCCCCATAATCTACTTGAAGTATCTTCTGTGCAGTAGATTTACCTCCAACATGTCCTCCCGCAAATACACTATGGCATTCCCATAGGATATATTTCCTCTCATGGTTCAAGACACATCTCCTAAAGATTTTTTCTGGTCCGAATTTGTCAAGTTATCCCGCAATTAGTTGATAGTCTATTGCGCGAACCACCATATGTCATTTTTGCATTGCGGAGTAAGTTTCTGGGCAGGTCGTTGTACTGAGGAAGACAAAAATGTCTTCAAGATACTTTGGGATGGCCTGAATTTGGAATAGGTCCGCATCTGGGATATGATCATCCATTACTCCACCACTTTCACCTAATTCCAACCTGGACAAGTGGTCTAGACCTACATTGCATCTTCCTAGTTTGACAACGACATCGAATGAAAATTATTGAAAGAGAAGTAGCCACCTGTAAATCCTTCCTTCAAGTATTGGCTTATTGACTAGGTACTTAAACACAGAATGACCAGTAAAAAACTTGAAATGAGAGCCTAACAAGTAGTTTATAAAAATTTTTAATGCATAAATGATAGCTATACCTTACCTTTCATTGGTTGTGTAGTTGCGTTTGGCTTGCAAATTTTTTTTTCTGGAAAAGTAGATAGAGTGGTCCATATTTCATTCCCCTGGTTGCGATAAAATGGCTCCCAGGGAAATTCTTGATGCACCCACATGTACATGGAATTCAATTTCCCAATTAGGAAATATCAAGATAGGTGTAGTACTTAGTTTTTCTTTAAGAATTTCGAATGCTTTGTCACACTCTGGTGTCCACCAAAATAGTTCAAACTTCTTCAACAATTTTTCTAGAGGTGCAGTGATAGTTTCATATGTTTTGATGAACCTATGGTAATAGCCTGTATGTCCCAGTGTAGATCACAATCGTTTATCACTTGTAGGTGGCATCATGTTCAGGATGACTGCAACTTTAGCTAGGTCTACCAATACTCCTTCTCTGCATACAATATACCCTAACAAATTTCCATGTGGTACATAGAAAATGCACTTCCTTAGATTCAGAGATATATGAAATTCACAAAATCTATCAAACATTAACCGGAGTATCCCTACATGTTATTTTAATAGGATATATATCGTCCAATCGTCCATGTAGACTTTTAAAAACTTGTGGATGAACTCTCAAAATGTTTCTATTAGGACCCGAGAGAAGACTGCAAGGGAATTATTTAAGCCAAAGGGAATTACATTGTATGCGAATAATCCCCATTCAATTATGAATTTGGTCTTCTTATTGTCTTCCTCTACAATTCTAACTTGGTGATATCTTGAGAATCCGTCTGTAAACGAATAATATTATTTTCCCACAACCTGATCTAACACTTCATCACTAAAAGGTATCAGAAACAGATCGTGCACACATGCAGAATTCAAACTTATGTAGTCCACATAAAACCAAATGTCTTTTATATATTTCTTTCTCTAGATAACTATGGGGCTAATACACTATGCTTCTTCGATTGGGAAAATATGTCCTGCCGCCAACATTTTTTCCACTTCCTTCTTGAAATTCTCTTTTATTCTAGGATTAAGTCGGTATGGTCTATGATTCATAGGTCTTGAGCTAGGTTTCAACTCAATTTTCATTTCTCCCATGGCTCCTTTTATACCTTTCAGTTATGAGAATGTTTTCAGAAACAAGTCCTCATACTCCCACAATAGGTTGTGTGCTTCATTCATAGTTTGTTCATCCCAGTAATATCCTATAGAATATATCTTCGGATGATCTACACTCCCTATATTAACTTTCTGCAACTTTAGTGGATGGTTATAGGAGCTACAAGTGTGACTAGGTATAGTATCCTGAATCTCTCTACTGCCTTTTGTTTCTTTAATCGTTAAGTTTCTAAGCTCTTCTAAGTCATCGGTTTTTTCCAGGTCTTTCTCAACTTTACAACAAGGTACAAATATCTTATTAGTTTAAAGACTCATACTAGACTGAAGAAAATGAATATGGTCAACACATACTACTGGACTTTATCTCTTTCTGCAAATGTTAGTAAAAAACATTTCCATGATTCTTTGAAGGAATGTGTTGAGCTCAGGGTGCTTACTTGTAAAGGAGAAGTCCTTGCAAAATTGGTCTTGTAAGGTCTACCAATAGTTTGTTTGTCTTCTGTTCTCCTCATGTATATACCAGGCTTTTTGGATTGGACCCAACAAATGGATAAATACCTAAACCCATAGGTGAGAGGGTACTTACACAACTCTCCACTGCTTTAAGAAATGCTCAATATGCATTTTAGGGTCAGAATGTCCATCGAACAGTTGCGCACCTTGAAAACATATATTCATCTCTTCTTTCAGTTGATCCCTACTTTGGAATCGACATCATATGTCTTGTTTCATGTCTTCCTACTCCATAATAAAGGCTTTATGGGTTTCCCAACATCTAGCAGGGGTATCTTGCAAGGCTAAGTCTAGAACAAAGATCCTTTGATCTGTCGTTGTTTTCTCGTCCATGATGGAAATAAAATTGTGTACCTCTAAGGTACCATCATATGTCGATTGTTATTTGACCTCAATTCCAATCCGTCTCATTGGTATGACAGCTGCACATCGTCTTGAGAATCGTTCATATGAACCTTGCTACCAACTGTCAAATGCTACTTCTTAATCCTCGTCAGTAGATTGTATGCTTATCCAACTTACCGATCCATCTGCACTGGGATTTATGCAATCTGGTCTCGTTCCTATTGTGATGGTGTATAATTTATCAAGAGCATATGAATTCATATTATGGTCCATTGGTTTAGTGTATCTAGGCCCTAAACATGGATCTAAGGGATGAACTAATTTTATCCCATATTCTTGAAATGTCGTGGTGTCCCTATTTAGATCAATGATAGCATAGTTTTTTATGCCCAATCAATTCTGAGTAGAGAATGGTAGGGATCCTTATCTCCCATTATTTCAATTACGTCGAAATCAATTTTGGTTTTAACTCTCACAACACCTATTTCCAAATTTTCCATCCTTCCTATTGGGAAAATGCAGTATTGGTTTTCCATTCTCAGCTGGATGGGGGAATATACTAACTGAGGTTTTCCCAAATCTTCCCATGAATTTTTGGGTAGGATGTTGACATCGGATCCCAAATACAACATGACATATTTGATTTTTAAATCATCTAGCTGGGCTTGTAACCTAAATTATTTTCATGTTTACACCTTTCTTCTTTGTATTCTCTAGGTATTCTTCTCAGGGAGGTTGGTCCTTACTATGGCTTATGGGGTTCCCTCATTTCCTAGTATTAGGTACAGGTTGTTACACAACTTCTCTATAAGTTGTTCATCCCCTAGGATATCAAAGAACAATTGAAACTAGAAATTGATTACACATTGAGACTGCTCAAGGTGTCTCCTTGGAATTGTAGAGTTTCTAGGTGTTGGTGGTGAGGTAGGGGATTGTGAAAGGTTAGGATGAGAGGCAAATTTAGGGGGATTATCCATTATCTATGGAGTGGGAATACTCTTAAATATTTCTATTTCATCTTTGAAAAACAACTTTTTTTTCACAGGGTCATACCTGTCATCCTTGGGAACACCTTTCTGAATCTTGGGTTGATTGTCTACATCTGGCCCAGTTTTTTCTCCTCTGTGAGTAATGATGTTGATAATAGGTAGTTTTACCTCAATCCCCCTTTTTGATTCTTATCTTATGATATTATCTCCTCGTTGATGAACCTGATCTTCCCATTTCGTGATTAGTTATGGGTAGCCTTGAGTTGCGTTCCCATTATTCTTGCAGTGAGAGAACCATGGTCATCTTGGTTGAGGGTAGTCTCTAGCCTATTGAACTTGTTAATTTTAGTTGTAACATTGGCTCGTTCCTCTTCCTCCATTAATTCCTCCTCTAAATCAACCTCTAAACCCACCTCCCTGGCCTCTTCTAGGTCCTTGGGGGGTTTCATTTGTTATGAATGTTGTTCGGTCTAATCTATTAGTAAGGAAGTCCAACACTCTAAATTTATTTGTATCATAGGTCATAGATGCGCATAACTCACAATGTATTTTATTGGGTCCATTCATGTACTTATGCACAATAGGACACTACCTCAATGCATGCCCATGTGTCTGAAAAATATCACAATACTCATCTCGCTGAGATGTTTGATCACCTGGGAAGGTATGGAATAGCCTTGATGTATGGAATGTTGGAGTCGCAGATACTTGTGCAAATTCTCCCGTTGGTGCTCGAGAGGGTCCCATTGGATTTTGAGGAGGTCCCATTCCCCTCATGCACAAACATTCATTTTCCAGGTGCCCTTCTATGTAGTATCATGTCCATCAAACCTGAAATCATCCTGGTCTTGGTATAGTTAATTCTTGAATATTCTCCTTTAGAGTCAATATGTGTCCCTGGAGTTGTGAAAAATTTTCATCTACTAGAGGCCTAGTCATCCTCAGACTCTCTGGATAACCTGCCATGGATTCGATCTTCATCGACTGTTACAAGACATATGTTAATGTGGTTATCCATTGTTGTGTTAAAGGAATTCTTGTCAGAGGTAGTTATCCTTGGATGTATCATTCCCTTTGGTGATCTTCATGAATTGGATGCACTAGCCTCCCAATAGCATCTTTAAATTTTTTACTGTACTTCCAAGCAGATTCTCCTTCCCTTTGTTGAAAATCCCACAACTCAAAGAGAGATTGTTTCTTTGACAAAGGTATTTTCAATTATGTAATGAACTTCAAACGAGATTGGACAAGGGTGAACACTTGTCCTTACACCCCTGGTTCAATAACCTTCATGTACCTTGTTAGCACCATGATTTTCATAGCTAATGTTAGAGGTTTGTCAGTAGTTTTCAAAGTCATGCCTGTTAACACCAATATTGTGTTTATGCCTAGAATAATCTAACCTATCCAAGGGTTGGTTTCAAAAGGAATCTTTATCATTTATTATTCCCATTTCCATTTGCAACTGCGCACTTCAAAATTTGTTGCGCACCGCGCAGAGAATGTTGTCATGCAAAGGATGATGTCGCGTAGAGGATGTTGTCACACAAAGATCGCTGTCACGCAAAGGACATTGTCACGCAGAGGACATTGTCGCACAAAGAATGTTTTCGCGCAAAGGACGTTGTTGCACAGAGAATGTTTTCGTGAAAATGACGTTGTCGCATGAAGAATGTTGTCACGTAAAGGACGTTGTCGCATAGAAAATGTCGTCGCATGGAGGATGTTGTCGCGCAGATAATGTTGTCACAAAAAGTATGTTGGCACACAGAGGATGTTTCCGCACAAGGGATGTTTTCACGCAGAGGATGTTTCCGCGTAAAGTATTTTCCTATGAACAAGCTACAGGATGCACTGCGTAAATGACTGATTTAGTGGTAAAATTAAAGATCAAATTATGACCAAATGGAGAGGAATTTTGAAAATACCCAAAATGTTTTTTTCGAGAAAAAACCAAATAATAAATACCTCTCTCCAATTTTCAAATGTGTCACGGATTGAGACTTTCAAAGGAATCATTTAACCCTATTTTTCAGTTTTCATGATTTCCTGTCTGAGGCATATTTTTGTGACACGTATTCCAACCAACTAGAGATTCATTTTAAGAAACCGAGAGAGTTTTTTATTTACAACAAGCTTACTTGAAAAAACCTCTCATATTTTACACAACTATTATAGTTTGAGAATTACAGGTGGCATTTTGAAGCTTATTTTTCATAATTTCGCCTCCTGAAAAGCAGGAAATAAGTTAAAACATGTCATTGTTGTTTGTAACGATTTATATTTTGGGAAAGGGGTTGGAGTTTGAAATGGTGAGATGTAAAGGACCTATAGTGATATATATTTCATGGTATGAGAGTAGAGGGGGGTTGGTTGGAAAAATAATGTAGACAGTGACTATTGAATGTAGCTTTTGAATTTGACTTAAACTTAATGCAAAAGTCCTGAAGCTTTGACGAAAAGATTCTAACTGTATCAGTTTGATGTATTGTTCCCTGTCTTTGTGTACATGATTTCTTGTGTTCTCTATATCTATATCTATATTTTGTCTAAATTGAAACATGATTTTGAATCTAGAATTCACTGCGCGGTGCTCTAGATTCACGCCATTTAGACGACTGTGCTTCTTCTAAGTGAACTCTGAATTCATCCCCAACGATGCTCTGAGTTTCTTCATGTGTTTTTGTCCCACCACACACAATGATTTTTAATTGAAAAATTGTTGCTTACTTAGCCTTTATCCTCTCAAGTCTAGTCACTAAGTCATTTGTTTCTGTCGTTTTCTTAAATTGAATCCATTGCCCAATGGTACTCTCTCTCTCTCTTGCTTCTCCTACCATCCCTTTTAAAACAAAAATAAACTTGTCCTATTGCAGAATCTGACTTCTGTGCATTTATTGATGAAATATATGAGTTATTACCAGTCATTAGAAATATGAGAGAGCCATCTTTGGTTGCATATCAACTATTTATTGACTAAGATCAACAAGCTATCAATTGATGATTAGTCATGATGATGAATACCGATTTGGATTTGAAACATCGATGACAATATGCCACCAACTATGGATTATCCGACAAACAACTTCGAAACTCCTAACCATAGAAATATGAAAACATAAAATCTAAAGTTGGTTGAAAATGTTATCTCGGGGCTTTCTTTGATACAACCCAAAGAAATTATCGAGTACTAACATACCTTTTGAGAGCACAACCCCTCAAGGTAGTCTGAAACTCTACTAACTTGTTTTCATTGAGAGTCTGTTTGGATCTCCATATGGATTCACATAAGAACCAATGTTGCTCTACATCCTCGTCCCCTTTACCCCAGAATTATAGGTATTAGGTGATTGATCCTCCCATATTTCCATTCATTATGGGTCTCATTGTTCATATTAGAATGAAACCTAATGGTCATGGTTTTGATATGCATGGGGATCCAAATATCCTCCCAATGTTTACACTTACAGACTGGTTCTAACTAACTGGATGTGATGGAATATAAATAACATAAGTAGGTAGTGTAAAATTTACCACAGGTATAGAGGACACCTGGGGGATGGGTGATTCGGGGTTGGTTCCACTGACTTTTGGGTGATTTTATTTTATTTGGGGGGCTTGTTTTCTTCTCCTAAAGAATCCTTATGTGCACGATTCTTGATGTTTTCGATATCGAGGTTGAATCTTCTTGGTCTCATGCAAGGTCCAGACCTGATTCATATTCCCTTGCTTCTCCACCCTCCCCTTCTCGTTGACCCACGTAGGGACTCCTTTCTCTCTATGCTTCTCTCTACTATAATGTTAGACTGGAAAATATTTCTTGTCTTCTTACCTTCCTCAACTCTTCCTTCTTGCTTTCATATGTTACTCTTGATTCTAATTCTTTCCGTGATACATCAGACTGCTTTGTTTATTTATTTACCTTTATGCACCACAACTTCTCAACTATGGCGGCTCTCCTTAAGGCTCGCTTGTTTCTTGCGTTCACTTCTTGATATTCCCCCATCTATCAAATAAACCATTCTCCTTCAGGTCATGATCCTACCCCAAAATCACCCTACCCCAAGCGTAGGTGTTTAAGATGCCATCTTAGTCAAGGGAATAGTTATCATCCCCTCCCCCATCAAGAATTATTTGATCCACAAGGGAACTTCCCTCAACAAATTTTCGGGTGAACCTTTCTTGAAAATTTATTCTACCCATGAAAATGATTGTTGATTCTCAACTGTGAATTCAATGATATATCCTTCTAGAGGCATATAAACCCAGGAATCATCTGCTTGTGTAATCTAGTCAACACGCTGATGAAGTGTTGCAATCTTCTTTGTATCCCAAGTATAGGTCTTCTTGATGCATTCTTGGAATTATGGAGGTTCTTGTAGTTGATCTATCCAGTGGAATAGTTCTTTTAGGAATTTTACCTAGAATATCTCATATTGGTCACTCGATCTTTCTGAAAAAAAGATAGACTCTCTTGTAGCGTTCACGATTTTACCTCACAACTTCGCTTCCTTCCATATTAAGGCATCACAATTTCATTCCCACCACTAGTGAATATAAGATCTATAGATGAGCAGAAGCATTCTCCTTACAGGTCCCCTTTTAAAGCATAGGTCTCGACAACAAAACTATTTTGTTGGCACAAAAGTGATCAGACCAAGGTCTTGTTACAATTTACAACAAAAGGTACCAAAGTAGTCTAGAGTGATGACATTTTCATATTCTTGGGAGGGAAGAAGTATCACCCAAAGCACAACCGAGATGAGAAAGAGAGGGAAGGGTAAGGAGAATACTTAGACAAATATTTGAAGTATCAACAGTCATATCAATCTTATGCAAGCTATATTAAACCTGTAATAGATCTAAACATTTCCTAACCAAGAATGAGGAAAATTGAGTTGCGATGATATTCATAAGCAATATATAACCAGTTAATCGTATAAAACATAAATATAATGTTGATTAAGGTTGGTTTTCATTGATGTCAACCCTTGAAGAAAGACCCGCAACACAAAGGTTTGGGTAATGGACCCAAGATTGTTTGATGTAAGGATGACTCATTATTGTCTTGTCATGGTTGATAAGAAGTAAAGATGGATGAACTCCAAAGTGGTCCCCTTATGGTGAAATCCCTCACGTGAAGACGCTTTTTGGAGTAAGAGAACCCATGCTTAATTGTGGAATAATGATATCCTAGATGGATAGTTCT
>SNQJ01S0131653.1:16644-32290 GCA_010110895.2 Picea sitchensis | reverse complement strand
AGGACTTCATGATCTTCCAAATTTGGAACCTAATCTTTAGGTGTCTCTTCCATATGTGTTGCGAATATTTGACACCCTTTTCTGTAACATTTCTTCAGCTGCAATGATAAAATTTCTCTTATGGTTACTACCTTGGGAATTCCCTACACTTTCCTTAGGTTCCCTTCCTCATCCAAGCAATTAAATGCCTTGTTATTACAGTCTAGGATAGCATGATGTTGGTCCAACCAATCCATCCCAATTAAACAGTCATAGTAACCTAAAGGAAAGATGTTCAAATATTCTCTTGTGTTCAGTCAATTCATGTCTATAAGAAATGGCTTAACCATGTCATTAAATTTTCTTTTGGATCCGATATCCAGCTGCACCAACCAAGATTTTCCATGCTTTCTTCTTGGAAAATGCAAAATTTCCACCATCTTAGGATCTATATAACTATGACTATCTCCTGAATCAATTAAAATAACAATGGTTTGGTTATTGATCATACCTTCCATTTCAATCATATATGACTAATACTCTTCTTTCTTATTGTCCAGACCTGCATAGACCCTTGGTACATTTTTTCCCATGTCCTCCACTGTTTCAGCTTGTTGTACATTGTGAACAATCCTCACTTTCTCACCTCAGTGAGGACAATCTTTGAACATATGATCTCATTTACAACCCCAACATTGAATAAGTGGTTTCCTTTGCCTTTGACCTCCCACCTCAATCGTTCTAGGTTCTCTATAAGTTGGTTGTCCCTGAGTATTATTTTTGAAGAATGGCGGCCTAGTTACCTTCTTCCTATGATCCATATTGAATTTCTTTTTGTCTTCCCAAGATTTTTGGAAAGTTGTCCTTGCTTTTTGTTGATCATATAGGAATTTAGATTTCCTTATGGTCTCCTCCAATGTCTTTGGATCATCATACTGTATTTTGTCACTAACGAATGATGGAAATCCACTCAAATACCTTTGAATCTTAACTGTCTCATATGTGATGAAAGAGACATACTTCAGCAGTTCTAAAAACCTTCTCTCATATTCATCTATTTTCATACTCCCAAGCTTGATTTCAAAGAACTCTTTCATTTTCTTGTCATAGTATCTCTTAGTCAAGTATTTATTCTCAAAATACTTCTTGAATTCCCTCCAAGTAACAATTTTCTCTTTAATGTGTTGCACCTGCACAAGATGATCCCACCACATGGATTCCTTTCCATTGAGTTGATAGATGACAATTCTACCTTCTGCATGCGAAGAATAATTATTCAATTGAAAATACTTTCTCATGCCCAACAACCATGTCTTTGAATCTTCGTCCTTCTTGTGCTTACCATCAAATGTAGGAGGTTTGATTTTGTTCATTTCTCCTCGTAGTTCATCCACCCCAGAACTCTTATGCTTCCTGACAGGGAATGGAATTGAGATGTTGTGTTCTCTCTTATTGGAATACCTTAGGGAGTGGTGGTGATGTCTACTAACAATTCTTGTTCTTCTTTTCTCATCAGGAGACTTGCGACTTCCTAATTTTCTTGAGCCACTCTCCTTATCCAATTTATTTTCTATTATGCTCAAGCTCTGCATTAAATTCATGTTGAAGTCATCCTGCTGCTCCTTGGCTCTCATAAGCCTTTCATTATCATATTTATGTCTTTGGACATCCTTCTGAAAAATTTTAATGGTCTCTACCATATTCATGTTTTCATCCCTTCCTTCTCCATGTCCATTGGAGTTTGTTCCTTCCATGCCCAAATGGACATCTATCCCTCTGATTTCATCTTCCTGGATGTATGTCCCATGTGCCTCTTCCATTCCTATGGACTCTGTGTTGATCTTGATCTTATCTAGTTGTTGTTATCTATACAAATGTGCAGCCAACAAAACTTTGTCACGCTAACTGTTTCAACAATATCATGAAAATATGAACAATTTTGGTTCAATAATATATAAGAATGTTTTCTTCTGATTTCCTGAAAATTTCAGTGCCCGGATCAATTTTATGGATAATTATTTATATTCTATTGTCCAATACCTTTCCAACGCCTACCCCAATGCTCAATTATGAGTCTTCAGTAGAAAGTTGTGGTTATTTGAAAATTGTCCATTAAGTTTTTTGTTCACATTTCAACTTGGCGCAACTTTGCGCTATAATTATGCATTTTTGCACCTAATCCATTGGATTTTTCATAGGATCTCAATTGGGTTTCTTTATATACATATTATGGAAACTCTCTCCAAGTTTCACCTTTTTCTAGGTTTCGGGCTGCTAGTTACATCCTGCTAAAGTTTTAGGCCAATTTGTGTTTTTGGTCTGGAATGCTACAGGTACCTTATTTTCCATATTAACCATTTTTAACTTGCCCAGAAATTTAATTTAGCTCCGAGACTGTATTCTATGGTTCAATAGATTTCCATCGACTGCTCCTGTGCCTCAATATGATTCTGGATCAGAAAGTTATGGCTCTTTGAAGCTAGTTGGGTCTTAAAATTTACCCTCCAATGTTTGTGTTATAACTTTTTCATAAAAGATCTGTTTGACGAATAGTTTAAACCATTAAAAATATCTCTCCAAGCTCTTTTATTTGAGCTGCAGAGACATAGTGTACCTTCGTACACTTTGTTTTCTTGGTTTTTGAGTACCTAAAAATGTTGTTAAGGGCCTCAAAAACGTGCCGCAAAAAGATGGCGTTCAAACAGTATAAAATGTCGAGGAAATTTGTTGGTTTTTCGTTGTTTTTCACCATCCAAACGACTTATCATGCACAAATTTCAACCTGTGCACCCATATTTACCATACACTACAACACCACAAGGTAAATCGTGCTCTGTGCACCTATAAACACTGTGCATCACTTCTTTGTCGTGCCAATAATTGCACACTACTTTTGTGTCGTGCGCCAATATCCACCGCACAAATTTTTGGTTCTTGCACTATTACCTATTGCACGCAATTTTTTTATCACGCGATGATATTCTATGTGCAATTCACTCTACGCGTTGCATCATGCCAAATTTTAGTACGCCCACACCACACACCATTAACTAAACTGTCGTGTGACAACATATCCCCACATTGTGCGCAAACCAGCCAAACTCCTTTGCGCTCTGCCAATACTGCACACTCCACACGTGCCATTATTATGTGTGTGTACACTGCATGCACCTTATTATGCGAATGCACATCACGTAATGCTAAATTTAGCGCGCGCACCCACACACCAAAATTTTTCTGTGCGGTGCTAAAATTTTAGCACACACACCAACACGTCAATATTGTTTTGCGCAGTGCCCAAAATTTGACGTGCTCACCAGCACACCAACCTTTTTCCGTGCGGCACCAAATTTTAGCACGCGCGCCAGCACGCCAATATTTTTCCGCGCAATGCCCAAATTTTACATATCGCAAGCTTTTTACTGTGCATCATGCATTTTAGTGCGCCCACCTACGCACATACATTTTTATGCGCATCAATTATTCATGAATTTCACTGCAGAAATTGGGACTTTTTCCTCCATTCTTACCGTAGACATTCTGCAACTATGAAATTTGTTCAATTTCACCTCAATAACACCAGTTCAACCTCTGCAACAACAAATTGCTACGGTTTGACATTTCTAGAACAAATTTTTCCCTAACTCAAGTCACGAATTGAGAATTTTAATTACTATTCTTGCTCCAACTGTCATTGATTTACAGTAAATTCAAATTCAAACAATTCTAGGTCTGAATTTGCTAAAATAGATATTAAATCAGGAATATCTCACAACTTGGCTAAATTTCTCAATTTTCCTATGAATTTAACAACAAAAATTGGGGCTTTTCCCAATTCCACGTCATTTCTTCTAAATTTACCATGGACGCTCTGTGATTTGAAATTTGGCCACATCGAAATCAATACTCTGTGAAATTTCTCTTCAACTTAACTTGCTCGGTCCATCCAGGCTCAGTGTTGAAAACTGAAGCTCTAATACCATATTGTAACATCCCTAGCCACCCAGGCTGTGCCATGATACATGAGAGAAACTCTTTCATTCTCTCTACGGAACATACTGTAACATACCCAGCATCCAACAGAGCTATGCCACATAAAATTTTCGAACTGCATGCAATTAAAACATATACACACAGAACATTTGTGAAACTTCATATATAAAATGTAAACAGACAAATACATTATTGTTGTGGTGGGAAATCCCCCTATAGACTAGAAAATAGGGTTATATTATGCATGCAGATATGACCAAAAGAAACCTACTTTCTACCTTCATCCCCAGACCTAATCCCCATTTATTTTCAGTGAACACATGGTTAGACCAACATACCTTGTTCTGGATGGTTGATGTCGATCCTTCTTCACGCTTGACCTCTTGTTGGCAGCTCTCCTCCCAAGGCTGACCTGCATACAAAACAAGAAACAAACTACACATGCATTTTACCTACAGACTAATGGATTAGAGATTCAAACATATATTTACTGAACTATGAAGAACTCATATAGTGGGACGGGAAAAAAATTTCTTTATTAATAACTTTAATGAATCAACTTACAATGTTGAGACAAGCCACTGCTCTGCAAATCCTGATCTTGGGATCCTCTTCAAATGTCCTCCAGCTTATTTTCTTTGTATCTCTTCTTGCACAAGGATGGCTAAAGGGTTGGGACAATGGGAATATGCAATTGGGCAGAGTTTCTTTACTCTTTTTCTCCTCCTTCCAAATGGGACCCCTAACCCTTCTTTTATAGGCTAGAAGAAGCTAGGTATTTGGATGAACCCTCAGCCATGCATGGCTGGGAGTTTCAGTTAAGTCACCCAAAGCTATGTGTTCCATCGAAAAATTTCCTTTTTTTGTGCTTTTGTAGGTCCACGCGGGCTGTTTTAGGTCAGCTAGCATGTACACGCATGCAGTAATGGAGTAGGGCATGTGGGCCCTTATAAAAGAGGTTTTTTAAAGAGTTGTTCAATAGTTCTTTGGACAAGAAGGGATCTGAGATGGCCTGATGCCAGGTAAGCATGTATGGTGAAAATTAGGGTTATAATAGATTCCCCCTAATGTGTGAGCTCAGAAGAGCATATGATGGCTGAAATACATTACCAATCTTGTACCGATGTGTCGAACAAGTGAGCCCAGGGACCATGAACTGGGAGGCGCCGTCTGCAAAATCACAAATGTCTCACTGAGGCAGGCATACCCATGCTCGGGATAAAATAGAATCATGGCTACCAATGAAATACACTGTATATCCATGTCAAATAACTATATAAAGTGTAGCCTCAAACAATACACAGTGGAGCTACATCTCGAAATAAAAAAGAGATACATATGGAGTATCCATCTTCTAGAAGCTGATACAGCCTGATGGCTGGAGATGAGATCTTCAAATCTCGAGAAACAACTTCAAAATCTTCAAAACTCAAGGTAGGAGTGTAATATGGGTGTACAACTTCACTACCCAGAGGTATTCGATGGCTCGTTGGTCATGTACTAGATAATCTTGATGATCAGACTGAAGGCTTCATTGATTTCGAACAAGGACTTGACTGAACATTCAGGATGGTCATGTATGAGAGAAAGAGACAAATTGCAGAGGGGCTAACGCAGGCTTGGTAGAAAATTCCCTTGTACAACAACACGATAGATGATGAGACTTAGGCAGCATGGCATTAATCATAATTTTACGAAGCAGGAGGCAACGCAAACTCTCCATATGTTTAGAAGAATAGCCAAATAGAGGAGGACACAACTCTATGTAGCGAGAAAAACTTCCTAAGGTTGCACTACATCCCATAGTTTGACGAAAAAATGGACATATGTGCTTTATACAAGGGAAACTCATTATGCTGCCAATAAAGAAAATACTTTTCCCTTCCTCTTTTTGGGCTATATTTGATTTTTTTTTTTTTTTGTCTTTTTCAATGATTTTGGAAAAATAATAAAGGAATGTTACGTTACAATGGAGGAACGAGTGCTACAAACATACAATCTCAAGGCGCAAGGACAAGACTGATGTTCAGAATAATGATACTTGGGAAAAATCCTCTAGGAGCCAAGAGTGTTAAGACGCAGAAGCAAAATGCTACAAGGCTAGTGTATAAGGTATGCAAATGCGGTTAACAAAACACACAATGGTAACATCCTTTGATGTAAGTTTAACGAGCCCAAAGAAAGTAAGATCAATGGTTTTTCATATTTACAGAGTCTGAAAAGTCATAAAAGGAGACTCCATTGGGGTACATTTTTCAAAGATAGTCTAGTTGGTTCAAAAAAAGGGGTAAACTAGCACTGACAAGATGTCTACTCAAAAACCATTTTAACGAGTGTGAGAAAGACAAGATCACTCGACCATTTTTCCATTTTTAAGGAGTCTAAAAAAATCTTAACTATGGACTTCGTCAGGAATGTTCTTTTGGACCAGTTTAACGAGTGTGAAAGAATAAGGTCACTCGGTGAGCTTTTCAATTTTAGGGAGTCCGAAAAGAGCTTAACTATGGACTCTGTGGGGGTTCCTTCTTCACAAGTTTAGTCCCTCAGGCCCAAAAAAGGGATACAATTATACCTGAGAGTACTCTTCTAAAGAACTGAAGTTCCGTAGAGTATACCTTTGTTCGTACAGGTGACAGTCCAGAACGAAAAAGGGGTAAACTATCGTCGGACAGACGTGACTTCAAATTTCAGTTTAACGAGCGTGAAAGGCCACAAGATCGCTCAACAATATTTTAATGTTTAGAGGGTCTAAAAAGGGCTTAAAAGAAGACTCGTTATATCTTTTGAGAGTCTTGAGGGTGAGGTCAAGAGCAAAAAGGAATCGTGCAAATGAGGCTCAAACTCGTAATCAGAAAAAACTACAAGGACTCCTGAGCCTACGGTGATTAAAGACATCATAGATACCATAATGCAACCAGGATCTACCTAGGGCATCCATGTTCCAGTAAGATCTACCACCAAATCGTGATACTTCTAAAGAAACTATGATGGTTCTGTGTCACAACCTAATGGGATCGATCCTATGGAAAAGGAAAAAGACAACGAGATACAAAATTTAGGGTAGAAACCTAACCTATATGCTCAAGTTGATCCTCGGAAAATTTTTCACGGACCATCAAAAATTACTCAAAACTCAAAAAAACTGTCCCAATACCCGATCATATCCCTCCTATGCAACTCCTAAATCACCCTAAATGCTTTTTGGTATAAAGAAAATGATAAGGGAGGCCAAAAAAGTGACAAAGAGAGGCAAAAAAGTCTATAAATAGAAGCTGGCAGCTCATCATCACCATTGTTGATTTGGAAATTGACTATGGATCCAAAAGACCCCCTTTGTCAAAAGCGGTGATTCCAGGAGCTACAGTGGATGAAACGAACTTCTGTCTGGACCAAGTAAGTACAAACTCCCTTATCTTTCATTTCAAGTCTTTATTTTTTCATTGGGTTTCATTTTTTAGAGGGGTGTCGACCTTTAAAAGGTTGGCCCTAGGTCCACGCGGGTTGTCTCTAGACAGGCCACGTGTACATTCGGGCAGAGTAAACTCTGCACATGTGTACACACGACTGTCACCAGTACAACATGCATGGACCCCCCTTATGGAATGAAAAAGGCATAAAAAGAAAGGGTTGACCCTCCTGAACCTTGGTGTTTTGTAGGATGTATGTCCATTGGAGAGAAATATTGCATGAAGAGGTGAATGAGTTGGTCGGGGAAGACCCCAATGTTGTGGCTACTTTGATGCAATGTGGGTTACTCAAGTTTTTCCTATGTCCTTTCATGCGGGCACAACCTAGTCTACTGAATGCCTTGGTTGGCTACTGACATTCAGATGCAGAGGCATTCATGTTAGAGGGGCAGTCACTGGTGCCCATGGTCGAGGACATTTACTTTTTGACTGGCCTCTCCAGGAGAGGGGAACTAGTCAATTTCCATATTTTTCCTTCGGGGCCGCATAACATAGAGGAATTGATAGGTCTATATTGTGTAGATGATACAGACTGCTCGAGCACGTAGGTTCCCATAAGCAATATCACTAACTTATCGCTACAGGCGATAGTATTGATGATTGGGTGAATTACTGGTTTTGCGGCTCTACATTAGGTGTTTAGTGCATAGATGAACTGTGCAGTCCAGTGCTTAAATGCACAAGTTTTTGATTGGAGTACCACATTGCTTGAGTGTATGAAAAGACAGCTGGAAGATTGTCGTTTGCGGACACATAGGAACTTCGGGTTCTAGACCATTCCATGTTCATTCTTTTTTGAGAGAGTTATGAGTTTTAGTCCTCGAGTAGTGGTATGAGGACATAAGGCCTCTCTTCCTGCTGTGTATAGATGGGTAGTGTTACTGCCGCGACAGGGTGGCAGAAGGACCAATGAGTCCTTCGATGATGACTTCTTTGTGTGGTTGTCATGACAGATCTCGATTATAGAGGATTACCCCTATGCTAGGATTAATTTCTCGAGAGACCCTGAGATACAGGTACCTCCTGGTGAGGAACGAGGGGAGATGGGTAATTCTCCACCTTTGTATTTTTTTGTGTTTTAAACATATGTAATTTTTATGTTGTTTTGTTATATATATCATGTTTTTGTTATTCCAGAGTATTTGACGGATATGTGTTCATTGTGTGCAGATGTGGGACCAGTGCAACCCGCTGACTATGCAAGGAATAGGCTTCATCCTCGACCAGGGGTCGCACCTGCCGCCGGAGGGGGACCAACAGTAGCATGATATCTTCCATCTAGGGAGGCTGAGAGGGTATTGAGATGAGTCGAGTGTAACTTTACTGCGCTCACTCGGATGGTCTCGATGGCGAAGATTGAGGACATGCCACCATTTATGCAGCCTCATGTAGTGGGGGCACCACTAATGTGGGTCCGGTTGTTTCGACGTTTAGCCAACGTTGTGGACTAGTATAACAGGGCCCATAGGCCCTAACTTTAGCTATACATTTTTACGTGCGACCAACACTACTTGTATATATTTTTTGAGGGAATAAGCCCTGTGACTCGTTATTGGTCCTATTTTTGAGGCGCTTGCATACATCGGTGTACTCTAGTTACTTTATGATATTATATATGGTTTTTTGTATTTTGTGTCTTATGGATCATGTGTGCAAAAAATGTTTTTACATGTTTATGTGAATGTGCTTTCATATATGTGCAAGATTCCAATCTAAAATTTGATTAGCTATAGTATATGTAACTTGGTTTAATCCCCTAGGAACATGAAAATATGTAATATAATCAAAGTTTCATTCTAAGAGATGTACCCTAAGGAATCATTAGTGTAAAGTTGGATGATGAACCCGGTATACTCTATTTAACTGAGACACAACCAATTGAGCATCGAGATAGACTCGAAGATGAGAGATACCCAATGATAAAGTGTCATGAAGAAACTCAATAAATGCACTATACTCGATGACATTATTTGTGGTGTCACCTAATCATATACCTCTGGAAGATAATAACTGGCCTTGAGGTGTAAAGATTACCCAAGCTGCGGAGGCAAGCCTCTGAGTGTGCTGACTAGCACTGTCTACATACCCAACAAACACCTCAGAATCACTTGACATCTTCCACAGTGATGAAAGATAACATCAACGACACGTCCATAACACTAAAAGAAACTAAAAATTAATAGCACAAAGACTATACATATGTTACAAAAAGTTACCCACAGTGACCTGCCTATGAGTAATACTTCTTGAGGTAGAGCCCATTTCTAGGATCCGCCAAAGCATTCCCTTCAAAATCAACCAGACAATAAGTGCCCTTTTTTAAAACCTCTTTTATGATGAAAGGTCCGAACCACATGGGCTTGAATTTTCCTGCCCCCAGGGGGTCCTTATCTTGGTCATAGACTAGGACAAGGTCGCCTTCAAAGAAAATCTGAGGACGAACAGACCTATCATACTAACACTTGACCTTATGTTTGTGAGCCTTGTTGGCCAGGGCCACATCACGACGCTACTCATTGAGCTACTCAAGGTATACTAACCGTTCTTCAAGTGGAGAAGTGTCTGGCAATAATTGTACTACCAATTTTAGAGACGGGATCTGACATTCGATGGGCAAGACTGCCTCCAACCCATAAACTAGTTGAAAAGGTGAGAAACCGGTTGCAGTCTTAACAAATGTTCGGTAAGCCCATAATGTCGAGTATAACATCAAATTCCAATTTGACTTGGCTGAGTTGGTAGTTCATTGTAGAGTGGTATTGAGAGTTTTGTTTACAGCTTCCACTTTCCCATTTGCTTGGGGGTAGTAGGGTGATGAATTTTCTTGCTGTAGCCCAAGATTTGATGTTAACTCGGTCATCATCTGTTTTTGAAAGTGACTTCCATGGTCAGTGACAATATCCCTTGGGACGCCAAACCTTTCTATTATCTGGTTGAATAAAAAGAGAGTTGCAGTCTCTCCATCATCTTTAAATGTTGGCATAGCTTCAACCCACTTTGTAAAGTAGTCTACAGCTACGATGATATAGTGGTGCCCCCTTGCTAAAGGAGGGTTGCATGTAGTGTAATCAATCCCCCACTTGGTGAAGGGACTAACTGTGATGATAGGAAACATGGAAGTGAGATGTTCCCTCATCTTCCAAGAGAAGATTTGGCACGGATGACACTTCTTGACTGATTCGATACAATCTTTGATAAGTATCGGCTAGAAGTAACCTGCCCGTAGAATATTTTGGGTTGTTTCCAACCCAAACAAATGACCGCCACAAGCTCTAGAATGGAAATCGTTAAGCACTATAACTGCTTCTTCATGAGTGAGACATCGGTGTAGGATGAATACTACACCTCTCTGATACAATGTATCATTGAGTATGAGATAATTCTTAGCCTGATGGTGTATGCGTCGATGCTTATCATGAGAAGCAGTGGTGGGGCACTTCAAAGTATGGAGATAGATAAGTATATCTCTGTACCATGGATTTGAAGAGGTGATAAAAAATATATCTCCTCTGATAGGAGAATCTTCGAGCACAAGATCACCTGACTCAACCGGAAGCTCTGAAATAAGTTCTGCAAAGACCAGTGACTTTTTGGACTTCGCTGAAATGAAATTTAAGTCAAACTCCTGGAGGATGACTATCCATCTAATGATTTTTTCACCTATTACCCGTCATGTCAACATGTATGGAAATGGATTCATGACAGCAATGACGGTGATCTTGCGAAGCAGAACATAATGACAGAACCGTTGAACAGTATGGACTGCTGCCAACGCAAGTTTTTCAATATGAGAATAATTGAGTTCCAGTCCTACGAGGCCTCGGCTCAGGTAATAGATGACATATTCTGAGAACAAGTCATCCTCCTAAACTAAGACCATGCCTATGGTTGACTCTACTATAGCCATATATAATAAGAAATCCTTGTTATAGTTGGGTGGCCAAAGCAGAGGGGCAGTTGTGAGTGCATGTTTCAATGCGGAAAAAGAGTGTTGAATGGCATCGTCCCAATAAAAAGGAATTTCTTTTTTAAGTAAGCACATAAATCCCTTGGTGATCTCGGCGTAGTTAACGATAAAGCGTCTTAGAAAATTTGCCTTGCCCTGTAGACTCTGAAGTTGAAGGATTGTGCGTGGGGGGGGCAACTAAATTATTGCCTCAACCTTGAGAGGATCGACCATGATCCCTGTTGTTGACACTATGAAACCTAACAATTGTCCTGATGTTACACATAATCTGCACTTGTTTGGATTCAAGCGAATCCAAAAGTAGCGACAATGTTCGAAGATAAGTTGGAGGTGTGTGGGATGATCCATCCTCTTGCGAGATCGAGATGCTAAATCATCTAAACAATCCTCAACTATATGCTTGAGGTCATGAAAAGAAAAAGACATGCCCCCCTGAAAAGTTGCTCCAGCATTTTTAAGACCAAAAGGCATCTTACGATATGTGAATGTACCCCATGGACAGATAAATGTCATTTTGTGTTGGACCTCAGGTTTGATTTGTATTTGATTATATCCCAAAAAACCATCCATGAAATAAAAGGCCTCGCAACCCACACATTCATCAATGATCTGGTCGATGAAAGGTGTGGGAAAATTATCTTTGGGGCAGGCCTTGTTCAAATCACGGAAGTCAGTACATACACGAATCATGCCTTGTTTTTGACTGACTGGCACGGGGTTTGACACCCATTGGGTCAAATGGATAGGATAGATAAAATCAGCTTTTAGCAATTTCTCAACCTCAACCTTAATGGTTGTTTCTTTCTTGGGGCTAACTGGGCGAAGCTTCTACCAGACAGGCTTGGCATATGGATACGTTGTGATTTCATGTTCAACTATTTTTGGATCGATGCCTGGCATTTCCTCATAAGACCAGGAAAAAACATCACAAAATTCTTTAAATAGATTTGTATAGAGTTGAATCTCTCCAGGGGAGAAGTCAGCTCCGACGAAAACATTCTCCATGACGCCAAGGTTTCAGGAGATATTGATCGGTATGGTTTCAGCAATGGTTGCCATATTACCCTTAGCATAAACTTCGTGGGTAGCTAAGAGATTAATAGGACAAGACCGATCTCCTGTCATGGTGAACTCTCCTGCTTTGATTTGGCTTAACTCTAGGAGGAAATATGATCTGTGATGAAGATCATCCCAGGGTTTGTTCGGACTAGTCATTGCCTCAATTATTGCTTCACAGAGGTCAAGACCAAGTCTAACGAATCGGTGCCATCAAGAGAACCCCAAGCCCAAATAGGCTCTAGAAGTGGATCAAACTCTTGTGCAGGAGTTGGATCAGTGTTGGATGAAGCTTGCTGGACTAAAGAGTACACTACTTCAACTACGGACAGGGGCATGGACATGCCCGGGTGCCCTGTCCCATCCATCATGGTTGATGGGGAAGGAAGTATCCATGGATCGTCGAAGTAAGTCGTGTGGAATGACGACACTTTAAAAATCTCAACCTTATGGTGATTGGATATAAACTTGATATCACCTTGCTGGGGTGGGTAATCGAAGGTACCCATCAAAGATGGGCACAAACCAACCCCTACGTTAATGACACCTGGTTGAGGATTATCAATCATCAGGACCATGGATGCCCCCAATGCAGGGTCAGGTCTGGAAAAAGACAATTGATCGATGGTCACTATCCAGCCCTCATGTGGAAACAACAAGACTTGGAAAACTGTAGCAACCACAGCTTGCATGGCATAAGTCCAACTCCTTCCTAACAAAAGGTTATAGTCAAGGGGATCATCGACTACCTCTACTTCGACACACATGGTCTTCCCTACTAACTGCATGGGAAAATAAGGAAGGATACCATGTGGTCGGAACGAACGACCCTCGAAAGAGGTGAGGAGAGTAGGTGACGGAGACAAAACGGGCTGGCCAATGGCCTTCCAACATTCCAACGACATAACTCATGTCGAGGCTCCCTCATCGACCATCGTGTGGAAGATATTTCGAGTAAAAGTTTTTCGTGGGATAAGCCACTACTATCTGAAACGCTACGTGGTAAGGCAAACGAGGTTTTAAGTCAGTTGTATATAGCATGATTGTACCCGGATTACAAGTCTCAGTAGATCCTAAAGTGGTTAACAAGGCTTTCCTCTGGGAAGGGCAACTTTGGAGGACCTGCAAAGCAGACATCGCACAAGGGATTTGTGATAAATCTTACACCACAGAGTAGTTCTAGGAATCCCTTGTATTTGGGTTGTGAGAAAATTTTTTGAACACACCTTTGGGGATGCGTTTCATTATTTCACCCAACGTCTTCTCATTCTATAAAGGAAGAGATGGGATTTTGGCTTCTTTTCCCTTCTTAGAAGTGCTTGGTTTACTATAGTCATGTGCTATAGTCGATATAAAAGCATCACCCTTCACCATATATACATTCACGGATGTGGGGTTGGTTGAAGATGGAGAGGTTCCTTGGTTGCTTCCATCTGTGCTTGGAGAGGCTTGAATGAGATTTTGCCCATGTTGAAAAGGATTGGTTAACACAACAGGATATTGCTGCGCAACAAACTTTTGGGCATCTGAAAGCCGAGGACATAGATGGGTTGGGTGGTCTTCCGTGCACAATTTGTATGGATACCTTGCCTTTCGTTTCTTAGTGTTTTCCCCGCCAACATTATCGGTAGGTTTTTTATCCCCCTTACCCTTATTTCATTGTTTTTTCTTTCCTTCAGGCTGTTGGGTGGCCTTTGGATTAGTCAACTGCACTGTGTGTACATCCAACATTTTGGTAGAGGGAGAAGCTGAAGCAGTAGTTTGGCTGACCACTGTGTGTTGTATAGACAACTGCTTCGTCAATTTCTCAGCGGGATTTGTTTGTGCTTAACCAACTACACCATCGGCATGTGGTCCGACTCTCTGTCTGGTGTTATCAAGTATTGAGCGTGGTGCATCTGGAAAGATATCATATAATAAAATAGACTGAGAATAGACTATCTCGAGTTGTTGAGCTCTCATGATGGCGTCTTCTTCAAAAAATACTCCCGACATCGCAACGTCTTTAGACAATTGTGGGACCAAAGACTTAAGAAACCACTCTAGAAGGAATGTTGGTGGGCCTGGTACCTTAATTAAACTCTTTCTACGTCTCCATTCTCGAATGTGATAAGAGATATGGTCTGCTTTAGTTTGTGAGAAATTGGCCAGCAATTCGGTGCCAGCGTCATATCTCACATGCAACTGGAAATGGTTTAGGAAAGCCATCACTAGTTCACCGAAGGAAGAGTATCTTGAGCAGTCAATCTCAATGTACCATTTCAGGGCACTCCCAATGAGAGTACGTTGAAACAATCGCAACTGTATGGAGTTCTCTTTCAACGAGTTAGATGAGCACTAAATATGGAAGGTAGTCACATGATCTCCTAGATATTCATTAGGCTTGGCTTTGAACTTTGGGATGTCTGAAGGAAACTTCATCAACATAGAAGGCCAACGCGGATCATGATAGATAGGGTCATTCAACACCCTTGTCAAGTCAGGCAAATGCAAGGTTGCCAGGAAAGGTAGTTTGGGTTGTTGGTGAAAACCTGGGAAAAAGGGGCCCGGAGTTTGATTGGCACCAGGTTGCCAGGAAAAGTTCGGCTGCTAGCCCATATTGAGTAGAAACCATGGCCATGGCTAGCATATGGATTTTGCGTGTGAGGAGACATCATCGACAGATTTTCAAGATAGGACATAGATGGTTGGGCATGCATTACATTCAAAGGACTTTGGGAAGGATTGCTCCATGTCGGTCTCGTGGGGATAGGCATAGTGCTTTGTCCAGGGTTCCATTGATTGTGAAAATAATTACCCCAGATCGGCATTCCAGACGAGGGAACGGATCCCTGCCCAGAATGCCAAGGCCCTGGTGCGAAATAATTTCTTGGGTGTGCCCCGTATGCAGGAATAGTACCCTGCATAGGAATAGATTGTCCAAAATAGGGGTTGCCCCCAGTCGGGAAAGTAGCTGATGAGAAAGCGTTGTTTCCAATTGCACCGAACAAAGAAAATGGTGTCGAACCGACCGACATATTATGTGAAGTTGTTCCTTGACTCCCCGCTCCAAATAAACAATGGTGTGTAGGTGGCCCGACGAATTGTTGATGCGCATCATCAAGTGAAGGGGACGAAGGAGGTATATGATCTCCCCTGTAAGGGAAAGAATTAAAAGGAGCAAGAGTGCCCCCCATGTCTCCTT
>SNQJ01S0131653.1:6428-16557 GCA_010110895.2 Picea sitchensis | reverse complement strand
AATGGAGAGCCTATCACACTTGGTGTGAAAGGGGTTGTGGCCGCTGCCAGAGACGGGATTGGACCACTGTGTGATGTAGTTGTGGTCAAGACCATGGTGGCCCAGACCAGTGGCGATGGGTTAGGAGGTGGAAACTCTCATGTGGTGACAACTGTAGTGGGAATTGAAGAATTCCCAGAAGGAGTAACAACATTTGTTTCCATTGCTATGTGCAACACTGTATGGCACTCGTAAGGATGAATCAGTATGATGGTGGGTGCCGAAAGATCAGTGGTGGAGGTTTCAACCAAACCAAAATCTTGTTCTCCAAGGTATAAAATGGTTGAGTCCTCTGGATGTTGGTCCGGCATAATTTCTTGCGACCCAGTTGCTTCAAAAGTCCCTTGTTGGTCTAGCTTTAGCCTTAGTGGTGGCAGGGGTGGCTCCAGTGTAACCGGCGGTAGGCCAAGAAGCCTTTGTGACTAGCGATGCTTGTGATCCTCCACTTTGTGAGAATATCAAAGACACACTAGGGTAGTCTAACCATTAAAAACAACATGCACTAAAAAAAAATTCCCTAGAAGATAAGACAGGCAAACACTAAATTAATTGGAAGAACAGTTACAACAACCAACACTAGATCAACTTACCGGTGCAAGTGAAACTAGAACATGGAAGCACCCTCCAGGTATACTATGTAAAGCATGGACCGATGTCTATCCTAGGTACCACGGTATACCCCCATAGTCACCTGTGTATGTCCCTAAAAAATATAGCCAACTAGGTTGCCAACGCGCGAACAGTCACCAGGCGGGTATAGTTGAAAGTCGAGTAGACCACAATGAGCAGGGTATCGAGCCCAAAACCTGTCAAGGGTATCGAAAGAAAGTGGTCTAGAAGAAAACTGAGGACCTCGAACAGATTCGAGACCCACAAAGCCCCATGGCAAATGCAATCGACGGAATCCCAAAACAAGCCCTCTATATGTGTTCTCCTCTATGATTGGTCCAGCTTTGGAGGGGTTATCTTCGCTACCTTTCCGCACATGACCTCGTGTTTATCCCCTGTGTTAGAGGGGGGTCCCGGATAAATTTCACGATACTAGACTTAGACACTCCCTAACTCAGACTCCAATGTTTGATTTTAATGGCCTTGAAGAGTTTTCTCTCCAACCTAATCCAAGGCCCTAATCCTGCACTGGTTGGTTAACCCTACAAACATAAAAGTCTAATAAATTTTATATTTAGCATTAATTTTATGGATTACCTTATCTCAAGGGGTATGAAAGTGAAACTAATGATGTTTTGGAAGACGAAAGTAAAAATGAATACAAAGCTGGAAACAAAAATTTCACTTAACGCGAATTTTCAACAACTTTTCAAAAAAAATTATTTTTATTTTTCTAACATCTTTGGAAATCAGCAAACTTAAAGAAGGATTTCACTCGACTACAAGCTACTTACGATCTAAGTAAATTACCAAGAACTTAAGAAAACAAATATTTTTCCCTGGCTACTAATGTAAAATCACACTTTTCAACGAAACAAGAAAATGAAAGAGAATTTTTTTTTTTTAATTTAAATGTTGATAAAGCAAAAAGGAAAAATACCAACAAGTAAAAAAAAACCAAGAAAAAAAATTCTGGCCTAATCGAAGATCGCAAAGAATCACTTCAAAAAATCACACACTAGCAACTTAAAAATGACTCTCACACTTGTCTAAAAACCCTAAAGAWTTTTTTTTTAATGACAACTTTTAAATGARAAAAAAAMAAGCTAAGRCCAAGATCAACCYTAAGYTAYTGACTGCTAGGATAGAGATTCAAAAACCTGAGAGGTATAACTCTTGTCAAGGGAAAGGATGACTACCTTACCCTCAACAAAAACTATCATTCATAAGCACACTATGAATAATCCAACAACAAGTGTGTGAACGCGAGCTGTATAGAGCCAGAGGGCATGTACACACATGATGACCTTCTATAGGCCACGTGTATCTCTAAAACTCTGAAAAAAAATAACAATAGACAATCCAAACCAAGAATAGACCACTGATATTGAGAACCAGGATCTCTTGAAGGCTTGACACTCTCTTGAATCAGAAAAAGAAAACAATGTAAGGAAAAATTCATAAAACAAACCAATATGAGACAAGACTGCAAACAACCAAGAATTAGAAATAATTCCAGAAAACCCCTGAGAATGTTTGATTCTGACAGGGAAGAGGATAACTGCCTCAAAAAATTTCTGGAATCTACACACTACTGCCACTTCTTCAGCTAGCGTTTACACACGGGCTGTAAGAGAGTAGGGCATGGGTACACGTGTGTAGACCTTATGCAGGCCGTGTGTACCTCTATGGGTCCCCAAAAAAAATAGTCAAGCAAATAACAAAGATAGCTGGTATGGAAAACCAGACTCTCTACTAGCTCAGACTTTGAAGAAACTTCAAAAAATAGGCAAGAAAACTAGTCTTTTAAAACTACCCAAAAATACTCCCAGGAACCCTAGAGACTTCCCTAGTATGGTCGCCAATTTTGTTGTGGTGGGAAATTTCCCCATAGACTAGCAAATAGGGTTATATTATGCATGCATATATGACCAAAATAAACCTACTTTCTACCTTTGTTCCCAGAGCTAATCCCCATTTCTTTTCAGTGAACACATGGTTAGACCAACATACCTTGTTCTGGATGGTTGATGTCAATCATTCTTCATGCTTGACCGCTTTTTGGCAGCTCTCCTCCCAAGGCTGACCTGCATACAAAACAAGAAACAAACTACACATGCATTTTACCTACAGACTAATGGGTTAGAGATTCAAGCATATATTTACTAAACTATGAAGAACTCATATAGTGGGATGGGAAAAGAAATTATTTATTATTAACTTTAATGAATCAACTTACAATGTTGAGACCAGCCACTGCTCCATGAATCTTAATCTTCAGCTCCTCTTCAAATTTCCTTCAACTTCTTTTCTTTGTATCTCTTATTGCACAAGGATGGCTAAAGGGTTGGGACAATGGGAATATGCAATTGGGTAAAGTTTCTTTACTCTTTTTCTCCTCCTTCCAAATGGGACCCCTAACCCTTATTTTATAGGCTAGAAGAAGCTAGGTATTTGGACAAACTCTCGGCCATGCATGGCCGGGATTTTCAGTTACTCACCCAAAGATGTGTGTTTCGTCGACAACTTTCCTTTTTTCATGCTTTTGTAGGTCCATGCAAGTTGTTTTAGGTCAGCTAGCATGTACACGCATGCAGTAATGGAGTAGGGCACGTGGGCCCTTATAAAAGAGGTTTTTTAAAGAGTTGTTCAATAGTGATTTGGACAAGAAGGGATCTGAGATGGCCTGATGCCAGGTAAGAATGTATGGTGCAAATTAGGGTGCCAATTCTGTTGTGGTGGGAAATCCCCCTACGAACTAGCAAATAGGGTTAGATTATGCATGCAGATATGACCAAAATAAACCTACTTTCTACCTTCGTCCCCAGACCTAATCCCCATTTCTTTTCAGTGAATACATGGTTAGACCAACATACCTTGTTCCGAATGGTTGATGTCGATCCTTCTTCACGCTTGACTGCTTGTTGGCATCTCTCCTCCCAAGGCTGACCTGCATACAAAACAAGAAACAAACTACACATGCATTTTACCTACAGAGTAATGGGTTAGAGATTCAAACATATATTTACTGAACTATGAAGAACTCATATAGTGGGACAGGAAAATCATTTCTTTATTATTAAGTTTAATGAATCAACTTACAATGTCGAGACTTGCCACTGCTCTGCAAATCCTGATCCTGGGCTCCTCTTTAAATGTCCTCCAACTTCTTTGCTTTGTATCTCTTCTTGCGCAAGGATGGCTAAAGGGTTGGGACAATGGGAATATGCAATTGGACAGAGTTTCTTTACTCTTTTTCTCCTCCTTCCAAATGGGACCCCTAACCCTTCTTTTATAGGCTAAAAGAAGCTAGGTATTTGGACGAACCCTCGGCCATGCATGGCCGAGAGTTTTAGTTAACTCACCCAAAGCTGTGTGTTTCGTCAACAACTTTCTTTTTTTCGTTCTTTTGTAGGTCCATGCGGGCTGTTTTAGGTTAGCTAGCGTGTACAGGCATGCAGTAATGGAGTAGGGTGCATCGACCCTTATAAAAGAGATTTTTTAAAGAGTTGTTCAGCAGTGCTTTGGCCAAGAAGGGATCTGAGATGGCCTGATGCCAGGTAATCATGTATGGTGAAAATTAGGGTTATAACAATTATGTAAAAGAATGAATTCATACTGAAATAATCAACAAACATAGACATGAAACATATACAGGAAATACCCATAAACATACAGATAGTTATAACCACGCATAGGATCAACCCATAAAACTAAACACATAAATAATAATGCATCATTTAAATTTATCACACAGTTGGCACTTATCTTGGTAATAATATTACCAACCGTGTACAAACCTTCCATGAACCTCCCAGACTTAGACCACAGTGCTCATCACTCTCAACAGTGGGTCACCCCCAAGATAGGACTAAACTCCACCCGGGTAAAGGGATTCCTAACCAGGCTAATGGATCTCAAACAACATAAAAGGCTCTGTCACAGGTGCCAACTCAAAATAATAGCCTACAGTCCCTCATTCCCCACATGCATGTCCCACCCCAGGAAGTGTGGCCCTTCTCTACTCAACATTCCTTCGGATTCCCCACTTCCTTTCCGGGCTTCAACAACAGGCCGAACAGGAACTCTTTGAGCCCTACAGTTGTAGTTTGGCACCTTTAGGAAAATAATTCCCAAAAATTCTCTCACCCAAAGAGAAACTGCTCACGAACCTGACAATCAACCTCTTCAATATCCCATGAGCCTGACAACCTGCTTCTTCAGTCCAAATCCCAAGCTAACCAGCTACACAAAACTGTTATGGTTAGAGACACAAGATTTGGTACAGTGACAGGAAGGTATGAAGAATAAATGACTGCATGAGTGAAATGGTCATGGAATCATGGATGAATGATGGAAGGAATGGTGGAAAGAATGATGGGAAATGAACTAAGTCCAAACAATATGTATGCATGTCCCCAACTTGACACTTGTCATGTTGGGAGCTACTTTGGCCCACTTGTCCCCATCTTTAGAGCTTAGGATAAAATAATTATCCATACTTTATACTTTAGGAAATATTAATATAATATTCCTTTTTGGCTTAAGCTCTCTAACTTATCCATTTTTCTTAACTTTTAGCCCCCCCCCTCTTTCCCTAACTAGTGGAGTTTAGTCCCCCATATCTTTTATCGTGGTCGGGCTGCCCGCATCAATGCATTTTATATTAATCATGAGACATATACAAAAATAGGCACACTGGCCTTTAACATCTAGGCTCTATGGCCTAATCATCACAAAATGGCTCACCAGCCTATATAACATAGCATATACAAAAAGGCTCACTGGCCTCAATATCACACTCACTTAAAATGTTGTGTGTGGTATCCTGGAATGTGCACACTTCATCATTTTATTGTGCAGTACATTCAAGCACTATGTCATGAAAGGTGTATACAAAAATGATATCAAACAACTCACCAACTTAAGTACATTTTCATTTATATTACAATTGGGTTCAGCCTAGGGATATTACAATTTGTAAAAGAAATGTTATTATAATTCTTTAACAAATCTACTTAATTCTTGGGCTGCCCATACATTGATTTAAACTAATAAACTAGTTCATCCCAAGTCAAAAATACTTCAGGAGGCAATTCAAAAAAATCAGTAGCAGTTTTCCCATCTAGAGAATTAACGAATAATCGCATGCATGTATCATTATCATTTGCTCCTATATTGTGGCATGTGTTAGAAAATGCATTGAGATGTTCTTTAGTAGAAATGGTTCCATTTCCTGAAAATTTTGGCAAATGATCTTTGAATCCAGGAAGGGGATTAGTAGCTGAAGGAAGATCTAGAGGTGAGGACACATGTTATGGTGTAGTTGTGGCATCTTCCTCAAACTGGAATAAAGCGAATTTCTTGATTACTTTGGAAGGATTGGTGGTATATTGAATTGGAATTTGATTATTTAAAATACTCTCGATTATGGATGAAGAGGAGGATTGTGAAGAAGAAGATTGACGAGTACCAGAAGAAGAACCTAAATATTTCATTTTGAAAGTGATATGGATAAATGATACTGAAGAGCTGGAAGAATCATACAAAGATATACGATGTTTTTCTTGTATGGTTTCGATGACAACATTTCTTCTACCTATCTCATAGACATGATTAATTTCTAGAGACAAACCTCTTATTCTTCAAGAAAAACAAGAACTAGAGGACATAAGAAAAAATTCTTAGCAAGGAGGTCAATTTTTGGCTAGCCTTTGTTGGGCCTCCCACTCTTCTCTAACTCTATATCTTGAGAAATAACCTCCCAAGATTGATTAAGTTCATTTCATGTATGGCTTGTTTCCAAAATTGTATTAAACAAATTTAAATAAATGTTGGTTTGATCATCTAAACCATGTCTAATGTTAGGTTTATGCACAACAAGTATGGTCATGAAAAAGAAAAAAGAAAAAAAAAAGGTTAAATATAGAAAAAGGTAAGGACCAGAATGAGACTTAGTAGTAAAAGATGATATATTACATCATACATAGACTACTGGTATATTTAATTAAACCAATACTGAAGCAAAGTTGAAATGACAGGCCACAAATTCCACTGCCTTGACTCATGTGAAGTATATCAGAAAATCAACACTTCTTGACTCTCCTTATTGCCACCTTCAGTAGAATCCTTATCATATTTTTTCTCTCTAACATTCCCTCCTTGTTTGTCCCTTGAAATCTTCTTTTGTTATCTCAAAAGTAATTTGAGAAGTTCAACTACTTTTAGTTAAGTCATTAACTAATTTTAGTTAATGGGGACAACTCATAAAATAATAAAAATATTTAATGAAAAGGATAAAATCAATCCTAACTAATAGGTGGGGACCCCCTAATGACCTTTTTTTTTAATTTTAAACATACCCCCCTTGTTCCTCCTTGAGAATATACAAATATATTTCATTAAGAATTCATTTAATTATCAACGTAACATATGTACAAATCAGCTCATAATCATTTGTAAACACCCTTATGACTCTCGAATGATAAATATATTTATTAAAAATAAATATATCTGATTGTTGTCTAAGTCAAAAGATGCCACAATATGTCAAAAACAAATATACCAGCAATTGTCCCAAAAATAATATTGTTGTGAAAATAACCAAAAATGATGAATAATCAACTTGTACAAAACATACCATTGTCCAAAAATAACCAGAATTGTCCTCAACGGTAAAAATATCATAATAACACCACAAAATCAGAAGTCATATTTTTTATGTGAGGCAATTTTCCTTTGTTTACTTTCTTTTAGATTAATGACTTCCAAACCTTCGTCAACTGGTAATTTAACTCTTGTTTTTAATTCTTCTGGATGCATTTCCTCAAAGGAAATAGGTTTACTTTCAATTTTTGTACATTTGGCATGATAACTGATTGAATGTGAAGAGGCCACTAAGTGATCAGAGTTGACAGACTGGGAATGGAATTTGCCTTTGCTAGACTCGGTCTCTTGAATTTGATATTTTAGCTTCTTTAATGGCTTAGCAGAGTGGGCATGATAAGATTCTGATGAAATATGGAGGGTAGATAACTTTGGAGGAGGTGGAGGTAATGGAAATCAATTTGTAGGCCATCAATGAGCTTGATGCTGAGGAGGATTAATAATTTCATTCCATCCATGATTGGATGGAATTTCGGGAGGTAATGAAACATGAGGTGGTATGTGGATACCAAAAATGATTCGATGAGGTTGAATGGGTGGTCTTTCAAGTGGAGGAAGGGCTTGGAAATCCCCTTGTATTTCTAAGTTCAAGAAAATGGTTTGTAGGAGTTTATTAAAATCCCCAAATTCGACATCAAAATGGATTGAGAAGTGGAGTCTTTTTTTTCCCCAAAAATAATTTGGTATTCTCCCTCTAACCTTGTTTCCTCTTCCACCATTGCCTCTACTAAATAAACCCATCTATAGGTAAAGTCATATCATGCATACAATAAATAATAAGCATGAAACACTATTTGCATAAAATAACTTAGAAATATCTTTGTTGACGAAAAATAGCATGCAAGAAATCAAGGAGACACGGGATAAATCAATCAATATTATAAATTATGTACATAAACTCTTCTTCGTCACATACATAACTATTATTTAAGAACATGGGAAAAACAATGTATTTGGGAAATATTATAGGTTTGTAATGTGCAGAAAGTGAATAAATGACAAGGAAATGTAATGGAAAATGTCCATAAATAATTTACATTAAAAATATGTGAAGTTTGGTTACCCTTCAGCAATATCTTCATTTGTACCTCACCAAGTACCTATCATTGCTAATATTTTATCATCAAGTATGCATCAGGGGGAGAGATATGAATTAAAATGAAAGTGGAACTTGGGAGTTAGGAATAACTTATGGAAAATGAAACTATGAAGGGGTTTGGCCCTGAGTGAAACTTGAAATTGAATTTGTCAAATAAAATAATTTGTAACAAAATTATGGTCATTATCTCATAATACATCACCACAAAATACTCTTGTTTTTTTAATATTGACTCTGATTTGACAGAGGAAACTCTTAATTTCATATCACAGGGAAAAAATAAATCATTTTTGAAATGATAGATGGAATTTCAATGAGGGGATAATTTATGAAAAGTGATAGTATGAGGAGCTTGATCTTGTGCATATAAAACCAAACATATAGCCTTCAAAACCAGTCTGATTCTTATTTCAATATCCAAAACCACATGCAACTATATCTAACACTTGCAATGATATGCTAGTTTATTTTCCTTGTCTGATTCAAAACCAACAATGAAATATAATTGGCCATGTTAATTTCATTTCTTAAACAAAGTGAATGGATCCTTAAAACTCAGTCAGTGAATGACTAGTGAATTCAAATATTAGTTAACCATTGGTTCGAAAATATCAAAACTAGGCCTATCACTTTTATCATAAATAATGTGATAATTATGTCTTTAAGAAGCATAAAAAAATTTACCCAATAATATCAACAAAGGATATTAGTTCATCCCTTAAGAATTCAAGTTAAAAAATTGACCACTTCCAAATAATTTCTGGTGACAAAACACACAAATATGGATACTAAAGTATTCAATATTTCCAACAATTCAATGCATCGCACATCATCTCAAAGTTGCCTTCTCCACAAAGTTGATCAAACATGATAAATTTATCCACTTTCCATCCAAATATGACTAGGAATCAAACTGGATAACATATTTTTATAAACTGTGAAAGGTTGGTAGTATCAAGGAACTCTAGGGTTAGCAGCAGCCTAAAGAAATTCAAATCCATCTCATAATTTAGAAACAAAAATCATCATTATACAGAGCTGCAGAACTAGGGTTTAGCATCAAGGATAACTCAACTTTTAAAATGGATGTCAATGTATGAGTTTGAAACTGGGTCGAGCCTATTCCAAAAATAAATTAACTTTACTAGAGGCCATGTCCTCAAAAGAGAAGGATATGATAGTGAAACTGAAACCGATATTCATAAAACCCATGAAATAAACCTTAACTCCAGGCAAATATTTTTACAATACATCACAACTTCTTCTGAATGTACGATAATATTGCACTGGGGTGGAGAAATGATTTATTACTGAGTGGTAGAACTTGCCATGAAAGGGTAAGGGTGAATACAAATCTCAAATTGTGTTGATATCTAACATAATTTTATATCCATATTGAAAATATATCGAAGATAAAAAATCTAGAGACCATTGTAAAACCTAGAAATATTTTATTTCTTTTGGATGAAAATGAACCAACAAGGTAAATGATGATAGCACATTGAACTTGTCATTCTCTGGGGAAAATAAATGCTACATAAATAACCCAATCAACAAACAACAAGCTTATTCATAGTCACACAAAGCTATTCCTAAATTATCATTGCAAAAATCAACATCCATTTGATGGGTATAAGCTTTTAGTAACATACATTCATTGATAGATTGTTTTCCTTTGAGGAAGATGATTTATAGTGCCAGAATGGTCATGGTTCA
>SNQJ01S0131649.1:36846-49598 GCA_010110895.2 Picea sitchensis | reverse complement strand
AATGGATTTCCCAAACCGACTTCAAATGATGAATAGGGGGTGTCATGTTCAAGAGCGACACTTACTGCCAATCAATACGAAGGTGAAACATATCCCTTTCCCAAATTTTCTCCCACCATTTCTGGCAAGTACCTCTTTATTTTTACGCAAGCTTGAAGAGGATCACATATGCTTGTTGATATAAGCTCATCCTTCGGATGAGTCCCTTGGAGTATTTTTAACAAACCCTAAGAAGGAGTGGTTCGGTCCCATCACGGGTTTGTCAATGTTTGTTTAATGAGTCCAGAGATAGTAAACTCAAAGGTTTTTCAAGATTATAGAGTTTGGAAAAACACTTAAAAGAGAACTCTCTCAGTTCCTTTTTCATAACATAGTCTGGACGAGACTGAAAAAGAGAAAAATTATTGCTCGCCAAACGCGTACTTCAAATACTTTATCGAGCGTGAGAATAGCAAGGTCGCTCGATGATCTTTTCATGTTTAGAGAGTCTGAAAAGAGCTTAAAGAGGACTCCAGGGGGGTTCCTTTTTCTTATAACTTTGTTGAGCCCGAAAAAGTGATAAAACTATGCTCGATCATGTTCTCTTGTATTTACGAGCGTAAGAACGGACAAAAATGATGCTCGAGGTTTTGTGTAAAAACCCTAAAAAACACTCAAAAACACTCAAAAACACACCATAACGAAGTAAAAAATGTCCATATCCTTGTATGTAATCATCAGTGTTATCACACCTGCAAGTCATCACACTCATCTTGATATTAGTGATTAGGTTTTAATCAATAAATAAACATAAAAAACCCAAAATGACATAGTAAAAAGTAAATCAAATGAGTAAATAAACATTTTTACCATATCATTTCACATTTTCACTATTGAGCTCCAAAACCCCCATTTTACCCTCCGAGTTTGGCGTTAATTTTTGGGAGCGACAGGAGACCATTCGATGAGCCATCTTCTACATTAAGGTAAGCTCTTCATTCTTGACATTTTCATGGTTTAAATTTTTGATTTCATTGGTTATTTTTTCAATTTGAAGTTGTTTTTTGAACCCTACATGCGCGTAGGCGTTCTCATAGGCAGCCCATACGGGGCCTGCGAGAATGATGTGTTCTTGCAGGTGAGCCTTGAGCCACCTGCGAGGTGTTTGCACTGTGCAAATGAGGCACCTACGAGAACCACAAAATCCATTTTTTTTTAAATATTTAACCAATGAAAAAAGATCTAAATCATGAATAAAATCATTAATTCTCCTTTTATGTTCCTTGTGTAGATAAATAGCCAAAAACATGGTGCTTGAGTGGCATGAAAGAGAACATGAGGAGGATAATGAAAATGTCGAGAATCATCCTCCTACCATAGCTTCATTGAGAGATTGTGGGCTCTTAAAATACTTCTGCATCCCGGGCATGAGGGCCCAAGTCAGACTACTCGAGTACCTAGTCCGTATGTGGGACCCAGATCAGCAGGTTTTCAATGTAGGAGCTCATACTTTGTCCATAGGCATTGAGGACATATAATTTTTGACTGGATTGTCTAGGCATGGGTATTATGTCATTCTGACCGATAGTAGAGGTGGTGGGATCAAGATGAGTGAATACTGCAACCAATACTATGTACCAGAGGCTGAGAGGAAAAAGGAAAACGTTTCTATTTGGGGGGTACAAGACTTGACCCTCCGCACTATCCTCTTTACTATAGCTCAGATGGTCGGGAGTTTAGCTCCTCATATGGCATTACAAATCTACTTCCAGTACGCCATCGAGTGTACTGAGCCTCGAGTATTTAATTGGGCGGATGCTGTGCTTCACAGTATCAAAAGACAATTAACCAAATGCAGGCGAGGTGAATTGAAACAATTTGGGTATGGTTCTTTGATGGTGTCCTTCTTCCTTGAGAGGGTCCCCGTATTTAGACTACAGGTTGAGTGGGACTTCTCGGGTCCTAGAGATCTAAGGATGTTGAGGTGGTGTCGGCTCATGGCCTGGCACGTGGCAGGACCAATCGTCAAGTATGACGATATATTCTTTGACTGGCTCCAAAACCAGATGCTGATGGTCGATGACTACGCTTATGCCGGGTTGGATTTCAGAGGAGATCCGGATTTAGCACTGCCTGAGGATGCTCAGTGGGGAGACCTCGGTAAGAAGTACACACATTTTTTCTTTTTAAATGTTTTTGAATTTTTATCATATTTAAATATTTTTGTTTTATATATTTATCCAAGGACTAACACAAAATGTTTGTTCATAACACAGATGTTGGACCGTATAGACCTCCTGGAACCTCTTCTATCCATCGATGAGGAGAGGTAGCAGCAGCAGCACCACAGTATGCCGAAGATTATCAGGTGGTGGAACAGAACTTAGAGGGTCTGATAGCAGACATTCCAGATATGACTCTGGAAGGGGTTCCAAGACGCGATCAACGTCACACTGTAGGGGTATCATCAACTATGGGTTGACTACTCCGTAGATTTTCCAGAGCAGTTGTGTGTTACCGTGAATTTCATCCGTGACATCACTTTGTAGAAGTTATGAGCTTCAAATTTTGATATTTTGGTCTTTGGACAATTTTTTGTAAAAAACAAACTCTTTTGATTGTTATATATACAGATGGATTCTACCAGATTACTTTATATTGTGTGAATTTTAATGTGTTTGATTTATAAATGGTTCAAATGTCTGTCCAATACATAATTAGCCAATGCATATGTTAATGTATTAAGACATCTAGGAATATGTTGATATTCTATGTGATCAAAATAACGTTCCAAGAGGCGAATTCGCAAATACACCCGTAACAAAATAGGACTTTGAATAGAGTAGATATTACTTAGCTGTAGTACTACAAGCTGCGAGTCAATTCACACAACCAAATGACGAATTCCAAGTGAGATAGCATCAACCAATAATTCAATAATGGCGATATACTCTGCAATGTTGTTGGTTGCACGACCAAGACATACACCTCGTAAAGATATAAGTTCGTTTGTTGGGGCATAGATTGCCCACGCAGCGGAAGCTAGGTTCTGAGTACTACGACTAGCACCATCAGCGAAGCCTATATAGGGTAGCAAAGACTCCGACATGTGGCAATCAAACACAACGTCACTTAAGGGCAGAGACCAGATAACGTCAAAAGTAAGCTAAAAGTAACACACACAAAGTATGATACATAAGATACAAGTACTTTTGCACAAATGACTTATGCATAGTACTTCTTCAAGTACAACCCATTCCTGGGTTCACTTAAAGGGATACCATCATAATCGACCAGCTCATATGCTCCTTTTTCCAAAACTCAGTGAACAATATAAGGACCTCGCCACATTGGTTCGAATTTCCCAGCTCCTAACGCATCTCGATCTTGTTCATAGAGAAGAACAAGATCACCTTCAGAGAAAACGCGAGGCTTGACATGCTTGTCATATTGTGCCTTGACACGTTTCTTCTGGGCTTCTATTACTAGAGTGGCGTCACGTCGAGTTTCGTCTAATCGCATCAGATACAATAGACATTATTGTTCAGTAGAAGTATTGGGTAAGAGTTCGACAACTAGCTTCAGAGAAGGTATATCGCATTCTATAGGAAGAATGGCTTCCACACCATAGACCAATCGAAAAGGCATAAACCCCGTAGCGGATTTAACAGATGTCTAGTATGCCCACAATGCCGAAAACAACATCGTGTGCCAGCTTGTTTTATGAATTCCTATCATCCGTCGAAGCATAGTTATAAGAACTTTGTTGATTTCTTCGACTTGGCCATTAGCTTGCGAATAATAGGGTGTTGAGTTATCATGACGAAGACCCAACTTTTCCGTAAGTTCAGACATCATAAAATTCCTAAAATGACTACCGTGATCAGTAACGATAGCTTGAGGAACACCAAAACGAGCTATGACATGGTTAAAAAGAAATAACGCTGCAGTCTTTCCAATATTATCGAAGGTCGACATCGCCTCGACCCATTTTGTAAAGTAATCAACAACTACAATGATGTAACCATGCCCCCCGGCCAAGTGAGGGTGACATGTCATGAAATCAATGCCCCATTTTGCAAAAGGACCAACTGAGACTACAGGATGAAGAGGAGCAGGATGTGACCGAATTTTCTGATTGGAGGTCTGGCAGGCATGGAATTTCTGGACGACAGTAATGCAGTCGTTGAACAAGGAAGGCCAAAAATAACCTGCGCGTAAGATCTTCTGGGCAGTAGCATACCCAGACATATGACCACCACATGCTCCATAATGACAGTCATTCAGAGCTTTCTCGTCTTCTTCAAAAGTCAGACAACGTTGAAAAATAGAGTGAATACCCCGACGGTAAAGAGTATCGCCGAGAATAATGTATTGACATGCTTGATAACGGACGCGACGTCGTTCAGTGCTAGACAAAGTAGGCGAAAAGTCTGGGTTTGGAGATATATAATGATATCTCCATACCAAAGATCATCAGTACTAATTAGGAAAAGAGATTCATCGAGTAATGAATCTACTGCTACATTTTCCGTGGCAGAGTGAGGAAAATCACAGATCAACTCAGCAAAAACTAAGGATTTCTTAGACATGGCGCGATTGAATTCCAAGTCGAACTCCTGGAGTATGACAATCCATTTGGAGTATTTTCCCCCTAGAAATTGACGTGTCAAAATGTGTTGCATAAGGTTGCAATGAGAAATCACTGTAGTTTTTCGTGAGAGGATATAATGCCGAAAGTGTTGAACAGCTTGAACGGCAGCCAAAGCCAGTTTCTCAACATGTTGATATTTGATTTCAGTTGATGTGAGATTTTGACTCAAGTAATAAACAACATGCTCATCGCCCTTATCATCCTCCTAGACTAGAACCATGCCAATAGTATACTCAGAGGCAGCAAGATACAGAAAATAATCATGACTATAATCAGGAGGAAAGAGAAGCAGAGCTCATGTGAGGGACAACTTCAAATCCTCGAAAGCATTGTTGGCCATGGTATCCCATACGAACTCTGAATCTTTCTTTATTAGCCTTGTAAAACCACGAGTAATCTCGGCGTAATTAGGGATGAAATGACAAAGAAAGTTTTCTTTCCCCTGCAAACTTTGCAACTGGCGCAGCGTAGAAGGAGGAGGGAGATTAAGAATCACCTCAACCTTAAGAGGATCCACCCTGATCCCCTGACGTGAAACGATGAAACCTAGAAGACGGCTGGATTCTACGCAAAAAATTCATTTATGAGGATTTAAACGAATACGATAGAACCGACAACGAACGAAAATGGCTCGGAGATGAGTGGGGTGATCGACTCAGCGTAGAGAATGAGCTGGTAAATCATCCAAATAGGGTTGAACGACATGCTTTATATCATGAAAAGCATAAGACATAGCACGTTGAAACGTCGCGCCAACATTCTTAAGACCGAACGGGAGTTTCCTATAGGCAAAAGTACCCCAAGGACATATAAAAGCATTTTTATGTTGGTCCTCGGGAGTGATGTTAATTTGATTATAGCCGGAGAAACCATCCATGTGAGAGAATATTTCACTGTCGGCACAGTCATCAACAATCTGGTCAATGAAAGGGGTTGGAAAGTTGTCTTTTGGACACGCTTTATTAAGATCCCTATAATCAACACATACACGAATAATGCCACCTTTTTTTATCAATTGGAACGGGGTTAGAAACCCATTTTGTCAAAGCCACTGGATAAATAAAGCTGGCTTTTAGAAGTTTTTCAACTTCGAGCTTGATAGCTGCCACTTTACGTGGGTGAACTGGATGAAGGTGCCGCCGGACAGGTTTAGCTCCGGGGTATGTCTTGATCTCATGTACAACAATAGCAGGGTCGATACTTGGCATCTCTTCGTAACTCCAAGCAAATATGTCACGAAATTCTTTGAACAAAGATGTATAAGTGAGAATTTTGTCAGGAGAACACGAAGCTCCGATGTGAACATTTTCAACTATCCCAGGTTTAACGAATATGTCAATGGGAATCATGGGAGAGATGTTACTGAGGTTCCCTTCAGAAAAAAACATTGTGTGAAGTCGCAGGAACCGTAGAAATGACAACAACGGTCGATGGTGTCGAAATACGTTGGTAGTTCTCTAGAGTGTGTTGTTCCAGAAAGAGTATGGAACGATGATGTCCATCATCCCAAGGGGTGTCCTCCATGACGGACATGATAATCTCATCAGTGGGAAAGATAACACGGAAAGGATCAAGAGACAACTCATCAAGAGAGGAGGTAGAAGGTGTTGTCGATTGAATGACCTGATATGAAGATTCAACCGAAATTAACGGCATGATGTCGCCGAAATGAAAATGATATCTAGGGTCAGGGACAATCCAAGGGTCATGTGACGCAGGAAGTTCATGAGGCACGATGGAGATCATGTTGATAGAAGCAACTGATGGGCATGGAATATCGAGTGGAGGAATGGGGAAAGTACCCATTAACGAAGAGTCCTTTAAAAGGCCTACACCGACATTTTCATAACCCGGTGGGGTTTTAGAAATAAACGACACGTTGCCAGTATGAGTATCGGAATTGAAGAAGGCAAGTTGGTCAACAGTAAATACCTTTCCGTGATGAGGAAAACGTACTACATGGAAAAGGGTTGACACTACTGCACGCATGGAATCAATCTAGCTACGACCAAGTAGAATATTATAATCAAGGGGAGCATCGAAGACTTCCACTTCAACTTGGACAGTCTTACCTTCTAGTGTAATAGGCAACAAAGGAAGAACACGGTAAGTCTTAAAACCAGAACCATTGAAGGATTTCAGAGTATTTTTTGATTCAGTCAAGGGAGGAGAGCCAATGGCTTTCCAACAAGCAAAAGACATTACACACGTAGAGGCACCCTCATCAATAACAGTTCGACAAATGTTCTTGTTAGAGACAACAACTTGAATTTGAAACGCGAGTTGGGGTGGTAACCTTGGAATGCGATCTTCCAAATCAAAGATTATCAAATTCGTATCTGTGGGGTCAATTCCACCTATTAGCTTTCAACAGTGCCTTCCATTGTGTAGGACAAGACTGAAGGACTTCAAGGGCTGACATCGTTGAAGGTGCCTGGGCCAGATCTTCCACAATACTGTAGTTCTGGGCTGCACAAGCATGAGGATTGAAAGTCGACTTTCTAACGACACCTTTGGGGGGTGGTCGTAGAACTATATCAGGGCTTGGTCGTTCGAGATGAAGAGGACCATTGGTAGGTGGAGTCGGTGGAGAGGGTTGTACCAAAGTAGGAGGTAAATCGTCAACCTTATCTTTAGACGGAGTATAATCTTTGGCTCTAGGCGTGAGTGCAACGTTGTTTGGCTTAGAATCACCAGTACACATCAAAACATATGATGCGGTAGAAGTAGATGGTTGGTCATGAATGACCAACTGAACCTGTTGTTGGGAAGGGAAAGGTTGAGACAAGACTGCCGGGGTAGATGGCTTTGAGGTCCCTTGAAGGAACTTAGTGACCTCGGCACGTCTCGGACAATCCTTTGTGTAGTGATCATCACCAAAGATAAGACAGGGGTAGCGGGGTTTACGCTTATCCCGATCTTCAACAGGGGTATTTTGACACAGAGCGAGCCACCCGCACATCTGCTACCACCAGGACCTTCTTTTTCCCAGGCCTGAAGAGCTAAAATACTCTTCAAATCCCTTATCGGGACTTTTCCGCACCCACAGGATGCTCTCCTGACGATCGCCTTTTGCCTATCGGAGAATCAGACCTTGCGAGATTGCGAGTCCTGCACTCGGGTCACACAATTCCTGAAACCCAATGAAATATTCACTTTACGCCTTCCTTGCTTCTATCGGGAATGATCCTGTCACGAAATCGGCCTTTGCGAGGTAGTGAATTACTCACCTCAAGGATTCCCAATCCCCTATCTACGATGTCACTTAGCTTCTCTCCTCAGCCCCCCTCTGGCTAACTCCTTTCGCAGGTGACCTATAACCCACGAGACCATGGTCCTTCTCCCCTATCAGAAATTCGGACTTCGCGAAAATGAAATGCGTAGAACCTACGGTCGCAGGATCTCTGATCCCCGAATTCCGATGCCACCTGTCCTTCTTTACTCTGCCCTGTGGCCCCCACACGCTAACCAATGGTTACAGAGATATCGCCTCTCGCGACCTCGCATAATTTAACGCAAATCTTTGTGGATTCAACTCGCGAACCTCCGAGTTCACGACCTGTCGATGTCACCTGTCGTCGTCTCCCTACAAGGGATGATCTTCCGACACTTGTCTTCCACTGAATGATGTGGCTACGAGACCCGTCACGTTTCACGAAATCATGATTTCTCCTACCGTGATTCCGTTGTATGCAAGAACCCCGAAACGCCAAATCTCAACTCCCTGGGATCTCGTGCCACGTATCCCTGCTGTGACCAACGACCCTGATCCTCTCAGGATTTCCTGAATCGCGATTCCTTTCCACAAGAGTTCCACGAACACCAAACCTTTGATATCCCGAACCCCGAATATTTGGGATCTTCCTCTGCTCCTTGGGCTTAAACCCGGCGCAACTCTCCTGAGATCTAACGGCTGTCGAGACTTCGTGGTTTCCTCCGACGAATCCTGGCCATCGACTCCTCCTTCCTCAAATATTTCTTGAGAACTAACTGTTTTCTCCCAGAACTTATCCTCCGATGCCTGTGCTTGCGACTCCTGCACGAACTTTCTTCGGAACGGATTCTCCTGTGCTAACTTGTAAAGATTATCATGAAGGTGCTCCACCTTCTAAGATTTTCAACTCTGACTCTCTCAGAGGGTCTTGCACTCACTCCTTGCGCTCGACATTCAACAACTTCTCAAGTGTTGAATCCTTCAGACTCTGCGCAACTCCTGCAGCAACAGTCTTTAGCTTCCTTTTCTCAGATTAACAACTGAGATATCTGATTCTGCCTCTGCCTCTTTGCACAGTTTCAACAACAACCCAAATCAACTTCTGGGCAAATAAGAACAAAAGTTTGACCACCGAGCCCTCATCAACGCACTCCTTGCGGATGAATTCAACTGCACTCTTTGCAGGAATCTCTTGGCTCAGATAGAGAAACAATTGAAACTTATTCTCTTTCATCTTAGACTTCAGGTTGAACCCTGAAATCACATGCACAACATATACAAAGAAAATGCATAACTAGAAAGCAAACATTCATGAGCACATAAACCATATACACAGAGAACAACACCAGTCATGAATTTGAATCAGAATTCCATTCTATTAAATTCAACATCTCTACATGGGTGTTCTTCACAAGTTCTCTGCTTTCTCTTCTCTTCTGAATGCTTCTAATGTTACAATGATACAATGAGGGTGTCTATATCCGTTTTCCCTCTCGAACTCTAAAACTGTTTAATATGGAAATAAAATCCTATCTACCTACATTAAATCTATTAAATGCCTCCTATCTATTTCAGACAAGAGCGTATGGCTCGATGTCTGATACAATATACAAACGACACTCCTTCATAAAGGATCATTTAAAACTTGCGCTACAATCCCAAAGCACTTTCAAAAAAAATTGGTTTTGTTTCTCCAGCTGATCTCCACTTGATGTGCTGGCTCGCTTGCTGAGTTGGCGATGCTCCTGCATCATACTCCTCGGCTTGAAATATTTCATGGGCTCCTGTCCATGAGCTCCTGCACGGTCTGTCCATGCTTTTGAATAACTGCTTTTGTCTCCCAGCTAGCATCTTCCACTGGATGGTTTTCCATTTCACCAGGTACTCATAGTATTTCTTCCATCTGGTTCTTTTGGTGACTCTTTTGTCAAGTATTCGCTCCATCTATGGCTTCTCCGAAATCAAAATCTTCTTCTGCCACTGGATATTTGGTTTTTCATCACTTCCATCTCCTGCTTCCTTAGCCTTATAGGGGTATAAGTCTGAGACATTGAATGTCGGAGATATTCCTATCTCATCCGGCAATTCAATCTCATAAGCATTTTCTCCCAACTTCTTCAGGACTCTGCATGGCCCAATTTTCTTCATCTTCAGCTTGTTGTATGTTCCCCCTGGGAACCTTTCCTTCCTCAGATGTGCCAGAACTAGATCACCAACTTCGAACTGAAGTTGTATCCGATATTGATCTGCTCTGTGCTTATATTCCTGGTTTGATTTCAGCAATCGCTCCTTCACCCTGCTGTGAAGTTCTTCCATCACCTCTGCGAACTCTTCAGCGTTAGCGCTCTTAGTCACTATCTGCTCTGAATCCCTTAGTTCAGATACTCCTCTTGGCTACCTACCATATACAATCTCAAACGGACTTTTACCTGTGCTTATGTTCACTGAGTCGTTGTAAGAAAATTTTGCCTGTGGTAACACATTATTCCAGCTGTTATGGTGCTCTGTCACCAGGCTTCTTAATAAATATCCCAGACTTCTATTCACCACCTCTGTTTTCCCATCCATCTGAGGATGATAGGCAAAAATAAACATTAAGTTAGTTCCCATCTTCTTCCAGAGCGTCCTCCAGAAATGCCCAATGAACTTTGTATCCTTGTCCGATACTATGCTTCTGGGTAACCCATGAAGTCTAACAATCTCTTTGAAGAACAAATTTGCGATATGAGTCGCATCGCTGGTCTTCTGGCATGGAATAAAATGTGCCATTTTGGAAAACCTTTCAACCACCACAAAGATCGAATCATGTCCTCTTTGCGTCCTCGGCAATCCCAATACAAAATCCATGTTGATTTCATCCCATGACCTTTCGGGTATGGGTAACGGTTGATAAAATCCTGCATTCTGCTTCCTGCCCTTTGAATGCTGGAAAATTCTACACCTGTCAACAAACTTCTTGACATTTGTTCACATCTTCGGCTAGAAGTATGCTTCGCTCAGCTTTGCAAACTTCTTGTCGTGGCCAAAATGCCCTGCTAATCCACCACTGTGCTTCTCTTTTAGCAGATTCTCCCTCATGGAGCAATTCGAAATGCATAACTAATTTCCTCTGAACAACAGTCCATTTTGGATCATGTAATCGATCCATGGGCTTCTGTCTCTGAGAATTGGATTCTCAGCTGCCTCGTATGCTTCTGCAAAATCTGCATCACCTGCATACATGTCCTTAAGGTTTTCAAAGCCCAACGTCTTGACTCAAAACTCCTGCAACAACAAACACTTCCTACTCAAAGCATCAGCCACTTTGTTAGCAATCCCTGAAATGTGTTTAATTACAAACGTAAAATTCTGCATATACTCTACCCATTTTGCATGTTTCTGATTCAGCTTCTCCTGCTGAGTCACAAACTGTAATGCATGGTTATCACTATACAGAACAAATTCTTTCGGGATCAAGTAATGCCTCCACTTCTTCAACGCCGGTATGATAGCATAAAATTATTTATCATACGTTGAGTACTTTACTTTTGCCTCATCCAGCTTCTTGCTGAAATATGCAATTGGTCTGTCCTCCTGGCTCAAGACTGATCCTATGGCAAAGCCACTTGCATCACATTTCACCTGAAATGTCTTCTGAAAATATGGCAACACCAACACTGGTTGCTCTGTGATATTTCACTTCAACAGATTGAAGATCTTCTCAGCCTCTTCAGTCCAATGAAAATATTTATTTATTTTCTTGAATGTGTCCATCATCGCTGCGCTAATTCCACTGAAATTCCTAATGAATTTTCTGTAGAAACTAGCCAGTCCATGGAAACTTCTTACCTCGAAAACATTTCTTGGTGATGGCCAACTTTTAATTACCTCCACTTTACTTGGATCCATCTTCAATTCATTTTTCGATACGACAAACCCCAAGTAAATGAGTTCCTGCTTCATAAATGAAGACTTCCTCATGTTGATCAACAACTTCTCTTGCTGTAGTTTCCTCATTACTGCAACTAAATGCTTCAGATGTTCTTCTTTCGTCTTGCTGAAAATCAATATGTCATCTAAATAAACAATGACAAACTTACCAATGAATTCCTTCAGCACTTCATTCATAAGCCTCATGAATGTACTCGGTGCATTCGTCAAACCAAATGGCATGACTAGCCATTCATACAACCCTTCATTGGTTTTGAACGTTGTCTTCCACTCATCGCCTTCCCTCATGTGAATCTGATGGTATCCGCTTTTCAAATCAACCTTTGAAAAAAAAATTGCTCCACTTAAACAGTCCATCAATTCATCCATCCGTGGCAATGAGAACCTGTACCTGATGGTTATCTTGTTAATGGCTCTGGAATCAGTGCACATTCTCCATCCTCCATCTTTCTTTGGACTCAGTACCGTTGGAACGGCACACGGACTTAAAATATCCCTGATCAGTCCTTTATCCAGCAGTTCATGTACCTTCCTTTTGACTTCTTCATTCTCCTGCGGCATCAATCTGTATGCTGCTTTATTCGTAAAACTAGCACCTGGTATGAGGTCTATGTGATGGCTCATGCTCCTCATCGGCGACAACGAATGAGGTAATTCGTCCACCACTATATCAACGAACTCTTCCAGTAGTTCCTGAATTTCCTCCGGCAGATCATCCACTCTTGTGCTAGTTAAAACAACTTTTGGTTTCCTGACCACAAAGAATTGTGGATCTTCCTTCTTCTTTACCTCTGCCAGAAGTTCCTTCCCACTCATGAGAAGTATTATGTTGTTCACTTCAGGTTTCACCTCTTTATCTTTTATCAGAAGTAACATGTGTGTTCTTCCATTCTTCTCTAAATTGTACGTGTTCATCTTTCCATCATGAACTACGTTCCTGTCATATTGCCATGGTCTGCCTAGCAATAAATGACA